>SKCR01011017.1:0-115989 GCA_019454045.1 Zanthoxylum bungeanum | reverse complement strand
GCTAGTGTGAGAATTGGGGTATCAGACTCATGCTTTGGCACATTTGAACTTTAATTAAATATTCTAGGACCAACAAGATTTTCATACAAGGTGGCTCATTGACATTTCAAAGTATTCAACCCAATCATCATGGAACACAAATTTGTCACAGTTGAATCCAAAAAGTTTACACTCTATGGCAAAGAGATTAAATTACTTCAAATGTTTAGGGCCCAAACACATGCATTAGGGAGGCTTTTTCCTAGAGAAAACATATATTTGCTAATATGTAGGCTTATCAAGGGTTAAGTTTAGGCTCTCATTGGTGAATGGTTGTCCATAACTAGGTCTCCCCCACTCAAGGTTTCGAACGACCAATCAACTCATTTTTTTATACTCAAGTGTACGTGCCAACTAGTGATGGGTATCATCACATAACGATCCACTGCCTTGAGTGAAAGCGATTTCATGATATGCGACGCCATCTGGTTTCAAGGGTATATAAAAAGAATGAAGGCATGATTCACCTCAGTCTTACCATGGATACTATAAGGCATTATTTCGGGGTCGATTATCTGTCCCCAGTGGAGTCACCATCTGTATGAGCGAAGTGGGGTTTACTGTTATGCTTATGACGGCGGCGACCATGAAACTGTTGAGCTCGTAGCTCGTAGAAAGTACAGATTAGTCCACAGAGAACTAACCGAAGAATAAAGGACTTGCCACCCAGTATAAGATGTTTTAAATGATTTAAGGCCACACTACACCCATCATAAGGTCCGACCTTGAACCCGTTTGGGTTCGGAATGATCCCTTACTTATGTCATTATAATAAACAGGATCGTAAAAAGGATTCGCATATCTTATGATGCATAAATCACACAAAACATTTTTGTATTTCACACAACAAGCACACATTGATAAAGGTTATAATGGAAGTAGTAGTAATAATGCATAAAATAAATTTGGCTAGACATGTATTAAACCGGGCCGAATATATGTCTCATCTGTATGTCCGACCAGATCTTTGAGAAGGCTGGACGAACTTACTATATAAGCCAGTAGAATCACATACTCGGAATTACATCCAGATAATGGCCACAACAATAACACAAATCGGTTAGTTCAAGAATAAAACAATGATAAATTAGATAAATAGTTAACTATATAAAAAAGCATAAACAATATGATAATGATGAGAAACAAAAATATAATTACACACACCCATTTTCTTATGGTACGTGGATTTGTATCCCGAGTGCGAACTATATTACCGTCAATTCAAAATTGGCTATGGAACTTACATCCAATTTCCATCTTATACACCACGGAAAACAGACAGCCAGATATAGGCAGTTGCATTGCCAGACTTTCTATAGGACAAATGCTTGTCCGGCCGGAAATACATGATGTCTGGCCGGATACCAAAACAATAGATTTTAGATGCAGAGTTTAAGTTTTAGGGGCCCTCAGGTCATACCTCAAGCGTTACTCGACTCCGAGAACACTGCTGAAGGTCAAGTTCATTGTTTTGATCTCTTGTTGGAAAGAATCACAAGGTTGTTGTGTTTGAGAATCTGGTATTGAGTTTTCTGGGTTATTGGTTTTTTAATGAATGCTGCTCGTTCTTGACTCTCTATATTTCTTATCTATTTTTGTTGTTGGTAACGTTTTATTAACCTAAAAAAACTTCATATTTCTATAAAAGTGAAGAATGTATGTTCTTTTATTGGGCTAAAGTTATAGTTATTAGGGAAAATATCCCTTTGATAAGGAAAAACAACTATTAAGGAAAACAATTATTTGGGAAATTAATTAAGAATAAAGGTTATGTGTTTATGGAAACCAGTTAAAAAGGAAACCAATTAGGAGGTTGAACCTTTATGTTATTCTAGAAACTTGACACATATCCGGCCAGAAGTTAAGAACATCTAGCCAGACATTATGGTCTTCACCTGGCCGGACATAGATGATGTTCAGTCATAACTCCAAATTTTAGGATTTTATGGGTTTCTTTCCCTTCCAGCATTAAACCATACAAGTTCCTAAAACTCTTCGAGTGTGTTCTCATAAGAGATTCAACATCAGACTATAAAAATACAATGTTTACACCCTCTCTACTTCTTGTACTAGTACCGAGCTAACAACATGCAGTGAAACTGCTAAGCATATAAATAGTTTATTACCTGAGATTTGCTTAGCCAGAAGTAGAGATCATGTCAAATATTCCTTGAGCTGCTAGAATGTGTCCTCGCATTTATTTATCAGCTCTATCTCATTCTTTGCTTTCTTTATAAGTTAGAAGAAGATATGACACTTGTTAGTTGCTTTGGAAATAAACCGGTTAAGTGCTGCAACCATATATCTCAAGCTCCGAATTTCTTTAACTGGCATTGGGGATTTCAAATCTAACACAGCCTTGATCTTTTGAGGGTTTGCTTCAATGCCCCTTACACAGATCATGTATCCCAATAAATTTCTCGATGAAACACCAAAAACACACTTTTCCAAGTTCAAATTCATCCCATACTTCCTCAGGAGATTAAATTTTTTCTTGAGTTCCCTCTAATGATCTCTGGGCAACACTGACATCATGATCATGTCATCCATATAGATCTGTATTGTTTTACCGATGAGAGGCTTGAAGACCCGGTTCACCAGCCTCTAGTACGTTGTCATTGTATTATTTGCCTCTATATTCTTTACCTTGAAGTAATACAGCCTGTGATCAGTAATGAAGGTTGTCTTCTCCTCATCCCTGGGGAATATCATGATCTAATTGTAACCCGAGAATGATCTATGTAACTGATTAGCCCATGACAGGCTATTGAGTCTACTGGCTAGTCGACTTTAGGAAGTGGGAAATTATCATTTGGGCAAGCTTTATTCAGGTCGAAGAAGTCTACACAGATTCTCCACTTTCTATTTGAATTTGTTACCAAGACAACATTGGATACCAACTCGGGGCACTCCCCTTCTCTGATGAACTCGACCTGTAGCAATTTATCTACCTCAACGTGGATGGCCTCGTACCATTTTTGGATGAAAATCCTTTTTTTCTGCTTCACTGCCTTATGAGCCTGATCAATGGATAAACGGTGACTTATGACCTGAGAATCAATCCTGAGCATATCCTTATGGCTCCAAATGAAGACATATGCATATTCCTTAAAGAGTTCGCCAAGATCTTATTTAAGACTTTGTTCCAACCCCCACCCTCACCAATCTATCTGACTCAGTGAGCACCACAGATTTTAGCTCTTCTCTAATCTCTCCCCCACTGGGTACTCTCCACGGGTCAGGGGTCTGAGGTTTCCACATCTGTCGACTTATCTTCTCTTTATTTTCTTTTCTGCCTTACAACTTCAGTGATGAATAAATTTTCCTTTGAAGTCGTTGCGAAGTAGCTCCTTGCCACTTTTTGGCTTCCACAAACAATCTTAACCTCATCCATGGAGGGAATTTCAGCTTCAAGTAGTAGCTTGACATGGCTATGTGTAAAAATACAGTGTCGACAGTCTCAAACTTTTCTATCCTTTGTAGGCTTTCTTTCTCTTCCAGCATTAAACCTTGAAACTTTCTCAAACTTTTCAGATGTGCTCCCATAAGAGACTCATCATCGAGTTATATGTAACAATACATTGTCTACAATATGTAAAAGCAAGCATGCAGATTCGATGAAATGGGGATGTTGAAAGCTTACCGACGATTTCCATCCCCACTCCATGAATGGTCAATGGGAAAGAACAAGGTTGAGCTTTCTAGTGGCATATGAGAGGCTTGAGAAAATCATTGGCACTTGTCGCATCGACGAACGTAGTCTACTGGATCGGCTTGAATGGTGGGTTAGGAGTAGCTTGCTGTAGGGGCTCGATATGCCAAACTCCTTCCTAAGTGGTTCCACATTCTCCACCATGCAACTTAGCAAGCAAATATTGGGCTTCTTCGGGAGTAACACATTTAAGATAGAGCCTTGAGTGTAACATCCCCGATCAAGGAGATGTTACTGGCAGAGAATAGGCCGTACTATTCCTCTGAGCCTCTGACTTCTGACATCTAATATTCTTATCTCACATATAAACTCATGCATGGGGCCATTGCCCAACTCATCAATTATGAATATGAATGCATAACACTTTTAATATTAAATACTCTATTTTAATACATGTTGCAACTCTGACAATGGTTACTAAAATGCAATATATAAGAAATATTTACTATACAAGATGTATATTACATGTCACTTCCTGACTCTAGCTGAATTGGAATTTGTTTCTAACTTGACCTGGCAGACTAAACCCACCGGTGACTACTAACAGTATATGTCCCCTCGAGCTCGTCCTCCGGAACTACCTGCAAAACAAATCATTGAAAGAGGGTTAGATCGTTTGAACGATCCAAGTGAGTGGGCGATTTAAAATGAAAACTGAAATACTGTTATGAAAATGTTTGGTTTAAAACTAAAGTTCAGAAATAGCTTAATATGAAAAACTCTTTTCTGGTCCGAAAACTCTGAACTCATTTATGAAAATCTTGTCTAAAATCTCTTTTGTAAAATTTAACTTTTCTGAAAGTCTCTTTTATAAACTGAAACCAACTCATTCTTTCTGAAAAACTTTACTAAAATCTGCTTTTCTGGAAATCTCTTATAAACTACTTTTCTGAAAATTTTATTTCTAGAAAAGCTTTCTTTGGAACTTTTCTAAAAACTGTATCTGAAAACTGCTTCTAAAAACTGGTCTTTGTCTCTGAAAACCTAACGTATGGTGGCGTTACGTATCGCCGTCCCCCCATACGCCCTACCAGAGCTAGGAATACAAATCCATGACTTTGGGGCGTTACGTATCGCCATCCCCCAAGACACTGAACTAGAACTAGGGGTGCGGATCTATGCTACCCTCTAAGCTCTGAAACAAAGATCTAGGGGCATCTGTCATCCTTAGTCCTGAACTAGGATCTGAGGGCGTTACGTATCGCCATCCACCCAGTCCTCTACATGTGCACATGTAATCCGTCAATTCCTTGTCTGTAACAAGTTACATACTAAGGTGGGTTTTTCCCCATGCCTCGAAAATAATAAAATCACACTTGGAAAATATTTATTTCTCAAACATATCATAAAACATAATCTTTCATGAAATAGCTGCAGTAAAAATCAACTAACGCCCTAAAAGCGTAACAATAAGTCAAATATGTAAAAATACATTATAAAAGTCAACTTTAAAGAATAATGTCCACTCACAGATTTTAGAATCTGGTCGGCGTTACTCATTTGCTGAAGAAAGCCCTGGTTCCTACGATGATCTATAATTGATAATCTCGATTAGAAGATGGGCTAAGGAATATATATTTCGGAATCAACTTCTTTTTCTTATTCAAGTTAGTGTTATCACCCCGAGACGTATCTTATTATATCATGAGGTAATATATACTTACGAGTTGATACGAGACCCTTAGGGTGGCTTCTAACATGCTAGGGTGAAACCAAAATGGTTTAAAACTTATTTGGGATGGTTTTGGGTCACATGTCGCGACGCAAGGCCTTGCGCCTCAAAATTCCAGAAACGTGTTCCTGTAATTTTTCCAGTGTGCGTCGTGACACGAACCAGTTTTTCAGGATTTTAAGCTTGCTTCCTCAAGTCTTCCATACCCAAATGCATTACCTATTACAATTCAAATTATTATTACACAAACCAACATCAAGAATCATCAATTCTCAAGACATAATTTTCTTAACATATTCAATTCACCATCACAACATTCATCCTCGATAACCTAGAATTTTCTTAATTAAGAAATTCCTCAAAGTATTTATTTCTAAACTAAATTAACCACATAAATAATATCAATACAACCCAACAACATAATTTAAACACCAACTCATCAAAATCAACATTTTCAACACTTGGGTCAAGATTTATTTACCTCACTCACTTGTTGTTTCCTTCATCTTCCAAGTCTCCCATGATTGCTAAGCCTTTACCCCACTCACTTTTTGTTTCCTTCATCTTCCAAGTCTCTCATGATTGCTAAGCCTTTTTCTCTATTTCTTTTTTCCTCTTCTCTATTTCTCGAAATTACTATAGCAATCACTGAATTGGGTTTGAATTTGGAAATATGTCCAACAAGAAAGTTGTAATCTCGGTCTTAGCTTTTAGACAATATAAAATTCATAAAAATCAGAGATCGTATGAAAATGTTTTGGCTCAAATACCATGGGTTGCCCAGAGTGGAACATCGTACTCTCTAGTATCAGGATCTTGAATAATTTACCGATTGTCTCCCAAGTCATTTCATTAGTGTGTAAGTGTTGAAACATAATTTATAATATATAATATTCGTCCCAGAATGAAACAGTAATCGAGATCACCGGTCATCGAGATTACCGGTCGTTATAAATTCTCCCCCTTAAATATGATAAATCCTCGAATCCTTTCTATGGTCTAACTCACAGATTTGTCTCGATTCGTGAATATCTTGTGATTCTGTTATACTTATATTCATTACCTTTCTTTCTACTACTGCTATACTTATCATTCTTCTGGGTTTAAAATTTTTAGAAAACTCTTATCATATTTTAACTATTTTTACGTATTAGGGAGATCTCATTTCTAACCCTCTATCTATATTCGACTTTCTTTATCTCAACTATTCATATAAATATCGGTTCCAAAATCATACTATGTTTGTGGCCTGTCATCCTACTCATCTTAGTTCTCTTCTGATTTGGAACGTCCTTACTTGTAGTGACAACAATAACTTCTAAATATCCTTAAACACTTATGTCACTCTTCATATTAAAAGTATCACATAGTACTTTATGTTATAACCAATAACCTTTACTTTACCTTGACATGTGTTTACTTTGGGTTCTTCAGCTATTCTACTTAAATAACTTTACAGGATATACCTTATCTTAACATTTATTATCTGATCTCAACCAATTATTTGACCCTCTCAGTTTTCCACCTTACTAAACCTTCTTTACTTATAAGCTTCCTCTTTCGAGTTTTCACATTTATGACTATCTCTGGGTTTTAGTCTTCATAATTTACAACTAACCGCTCCAAGTACTTTTATTGTCCCCTAATGTTTCTCATATTTAAGATGTTATATCAGGATATTTCCTTCTCTGGTGATTCTTCTTGATTGGCTAAGGTGTTCTGGGGCAAGATATCTATACTAAGCCTGATTATATACACCTTTATACTAAAGCTATGTTCTTTATTACTATATTAACACTGGTTATACTGTTTTGGTTTACTTTTCTGCACCTTTGATTATTTTGCTAGCATGATACTGCCATTGTCTTTCACACGACTTGTTCTTTATGCTTGGTTGCATTACTTGTAAATCTTATCTTTACCCGAGGTCCATTTATGCACATTATACCTTGAGGATTTATTCACTGTGGCTAAGGCTATCTCAAACCCGTGATGGTTTAGTTAACTAAAACTATGGCTAGCTACTTCTTAGAGATCACAAGAGTTAAAGCATAATAGAACTTGGGTTCTAATCCAACACTGAGAGATCTCGCTGAGATGTACTTCTGTATTCGATTACTAAATATTCTTCTCATATTGTCTTCTCACCTCGACAGCTCTACTTTCAAATCTTATGGTTAGTGTTCTTTTCATCTTTTATCCTACCTCATTCTATGCTTGAAACTTCTATAATCTAATGGTTTGGTATCATTTACGGGTTCGTCTATTTTATAGGGCAACTTTGAGATGAATATCGTGATCCATCTCTATTGTCGCGATTTATCAAAGGTTGGGATGGTGGGATCGATTCTGACGCCTACTTGATGGTGGTGATCTCATCAGCTACCCATACTGTGGTTGCGTGTTCTGTTCACCTATAAATCTGGAACTCCCATGTTTACTAGTTTCAGCTCCCTCACTAAGATACTTCCACTAGGTACTATCTGAGTTGTCTCTTTTTCAACTTCACTCTTGATTCGCTTCCTGACTATCGATTATACTACCTCTTATCATGAACCTTCTCTAAAATCATGCTTTTTAAATACTTTACCATGTTTCTTTTATACCCTTTTTTTACTAGTTTTTGTTGCTTAACCCTCTTAAGTCTTCATTCTTTCTCAAAATCCTGCTATACTCTATATGTTATTCCTCCTTATGAAGTCTACTACGTTACTTAGATTTTCTTCTCATCTTAGTCCTTTGAACTTTTTATATCCTTTCCCTACTAGGAACTTCATCAACTTTGATCACTAGAATACCTCTATTAAATCCTTTGGTTCAAGTGTCTTTCTCTTCTAGTTCTTCTTTCTCAATACAACGAGACTCATATAGTTTACTTCCTTAAGGATTCCCAATTCAACAATGGCCTCCAGGTTTGGGTTCGATTTTTTGTGACTCCGAGTTATTCGATCTCATGTTTCTTATCTATATTCCTTTGAACTCAATGGTTCGATTGTCTAACTATCTTGTGGTCTATCTATTCTATTTGATGTTCTTCTTCACTTGTTCAAGTCTTTGCTAAACTCTAAGTTGAGGGGTTAATACTTGTTTTCCTTGAAGATATGAGAAATACATATTTTTTTCAATTATCGAACTCCAACAATGGACTGATTGGGTGCATTTACACCTCTCGGGTAGGAACTACTAGACAGAAAAGTTATCACTTATATTGTCAGAATCTGCGTTGACTACTTCAAATCCTAAGGTTTCTGCAACTCTGATCAACTATAATGAGGTTCCCATTTACATTACTATCTCAAGCCATATTATCCATTATTACTACATACACTTTACTTCCTTATTGCTTCCCGTAGCTTTCTTTATTATTTATTTCCATAACTTATTCTTGAGTCCATATTGTGCTTCCAAGGCTATTGGTGGCTTATTCCCATTGACTACTTCCTAGATTTCTGCACTTTTCTCTTGCTATCAGCTACAACTACACCGTATAATCTTACAATTCAAGCTAGTACTTTTTGCTAACTTTCGATTGTCTCCCATCTCACAAATATATCCTTTTTAAACCTTCTAGAATCTCTATTAGCATTGGTCCGATCTATGGATTTCCACAGATATTACTAACTTGTCCATTTTCACTTGAGTCGGGTTCTTTTATTTCTATCTATTGGAACCTCCTTAGTTCTTATCTGGATGGTCTATCATTTCAGGGCTTTCTGTTTCTTACTTAAGATAATTCTCATTGAACTTACTTACGGTTATCTTTACCTAGGCTAGTATAGGGTGGAACAGAAATCTACATCTCAGTGGGTGTCAGTGTCATTGTTCTAAAACTTTATATCCTGGTAGAATCTATTACTCATGTAAGGCAGGTATGGGATAGACTCTGTCATGAAACTTCCTTACTGGAATCACTGGGTGATGAGGATTTTAGTAAGTCAGATCTTATATATATTTGTCTCTTTGATTAAGGTAACTAATCACTTCTCTTTATGTCTTTCATTTTACTTGCTCACGGATCTGGGTTTGGGTATCCGAAACTTCTACATCTTTTATAATAGCTTGGGTTTACTGGAAACTCCATTGACAAATCCTGATCTTTTACTTCTCTTCTTTTTCTGAATATTTTCGCTATTCGGGGGAAACTTTGCTATCTATAAGAGATGCTTATAGGTATTGGGTCTACCTGAAGGAGTTTTCTGATGAAAAAGAAATCTTAGTAGAAAAGAATAAATTTACTCAGGTTTACTCAACATTTTACTGTTGTTCAGGCTTTCTATTTGCTCTTTACTACCATAAGTTCTGGTGTTTTCTTTATCATCTCATTCTGTATCTTTATCTATTTACTACCTCTGATTACTTAGATCATATGTACCTTATCCTTTTACTTTTCTTATAAATTTCCCATTATCATCTACTTCTATATATTTCCCACTTGTTGTCTCTGGTTACTTGAATATATAGGTATATTTCCTTATTTTTCTTTCTAGCTTTCTTCTTCTCTTCCTACTTTTCTAAGTGGGTATCCTTAGAACTTTACTATTTCTTATTATTTCTTTACTTTTCTCATCTCTACATGCTTAAACAACTATGCGTATTTCCTTACTTCTTATAGCTTTCTCTTCCCACTCTCTGGGTAACGTTTTTTAGTACCATATTTTCTGGTTTTATAGCTAAATTTGAACTTCTGCGGATAGTTCAGGATGATTACAGAAGGATATTCAAAGAATATAGTTATTTCTAAGGAAATATACTTAAATAGCTCAGGAATTATTACTAACCTGTCTAGAGAACTTTGAGGACGTACTCGAGGATCGGATACTGGAGAGGTAGTGCCTCATATATGGGTATCCCGGATATACTGCGTATACAATACCCCAGCATTATACCTACTACAATCACTGACTCCTTAGACCATGCTCTGATACCATCTTTGTAACATCCCCGATCTGGGAGATGTTACTAGCAGGGAATAGGTCGTACTATTCTCTTGAGCCTCTGACTTCTGACATCTACTATTCTTATCTCACATATAAACTCATGCATGGGGCCATTACCTAACTCATCAATCATGAATGCATAACATTTTTAATACTAAATACTCTATTTTAATACATGTTGCAACTCTAACAATGGTTACTAAAATGCAATATATAAGAAATATTTTCTATACAATATGTATATTACAAGTCACTTTCTGACTCTAGCTGAACTGGACTTTGTTTCTAACTTGACCTGGTGGACTAAACCCACTGGCGACTGCTATCAGTATCCGTCCCGAGCCCGTCCTCTGGAACTACATGCAAAACAAATCACTGGAATAGGGTTAGATCGTTTGAACGATCTAAGTGAGTGGATAATTTAAAATGAAAATTGAAATACTGTTATGAAAATGTTTGGTTTAAAACCAAAGTTCAGAAATAGCTTAATATGAAAAACTATTTTCTGGTCTGAAAACTCTGAACTCTTTTCTGAAAATCTTGTCTGAAGTCTCTTTTGTAAAACTTATCTTTTCTGAAAGTCTCTTTTATAAACTGAAACCAATTCTTTCTTTCTGAAAAACTTTACTAAAATATGTTTTTCTGGAAATCTCTTATAAACTACTTTTCTGAAAACTTTATTTCTAGAAAAGTTTTCTCTAGAACTTTTCTGAAAATTGTATCTTAAAACTACTTCTAAAAACTGGTATTTGTCTCTGAAAGCCTGTGTATGAGGGGGTTACATATCACCGTCCCCCATACGCCCTATTAGAGCCAGGAATGTAAATCCATGACTTTGGGGCGTTACGTATCGCCGTCCCCCAAAGCATGCCACTCATGTCCCTGAAACTAGTGGTCTTGGGGCATTATGTATCAGCATCCCCCAAAGCATGTCACTCATGTCCTTGAAACTAGTGTTTTGGAGCGTTACGTATCGTCGTCTTCCAAGCCACTGAACTAGAACTGGGGGTGTAGATCTATGCTTCCCTCTAAGCTTTGAAACTAGGAACTAGGGGAATTTGTCATCCCTAGTCCTGAACTAGGATCTGGGGTAGTTACGTATCGTCGTCCCCCCAGTCCTCTACATGTGCACATGTAATCTGTCAATTCCATGTGCACATGTAATGAGGTGGGTTTTTCCCCCATGCCTCGAAAATCATAAAATCACACATGGAAAATATTTCTTTCTCAAACATATCATAAAACAATATCTTTCATGAAATAACTGCAATAAAAATCAACTAACGCACTAAAAGCGTAAGAATAAGTAAAATATGTAAAAACACATTATAAAAGTCAACTTTAAAGAAGAATGTCCACTCACAGATTTTAGAATCTGGCCGGCGTTACTCACTTGTTGAAGAAAGTCCCGGTTCCTGCGATGATCTATAATTGATAATCTCGATTAGAAGATGGACTACGGAATCTATGTTTCAGAATCAACTACTTTTTCTTATTCAAGTGATATCACCTCGAGGCGTATCCTACTATATCATGATGTAATATATACTTACAAGTTCATACGAGACCTTTAAGGTGGCCTCTAACATGTTAGGGTGAAACTGGAATGGTTTAAAACTGATTTGAGATGGTTTTGGGTCACGCGTCGCGAAGTAAAAAATTCCAGAAACTTGTTCCTTCAATTTTTCCAGTGCGCGTCGCGATGCGAACCAGTTTTCCAGGATTTTAAGTTTGCTTCCTTAAGTCTTCCTTACCCAAATGCATTACCAATACACAATTCAACTTATTATTACACAAACCAACATCAAGAATCATCAATTCTCAAGTCATAATTTTCTTAACATATTCAATTCACCATCACAACATCCATCCTCAATAACCTAGAATTTTCTTTATTAGGAAATTCCTCAAAATATTTATTTCTAAACCAAATTAACCACATAAATAATATCAATACAACCCAACAACATAATTTAAACACCAACTCATCAAAATCAACACTTTCAGCACTTGGGTCAAGATTTCTTTACCTCACTCACTTGTTGTTTCCTTCATCTTCCAAGTCTCCCATGATTGCTAAGCCTTTTTCTCTCTTTCCTCTTCTCTCTTTCTTCTTCTTCTTCTCTCTTATTCTTCTTCTTCTTCTTCTTCTTCTTCTCTTCTTCGTCTTCTTCTTCTTCTTCTCTTCTTCTTCTCTTCTTCTTCTTCTTCTTCTCTTCTTCTTCTTCTCTTCTTCTTCTTCTTCTTCTCTTCTTCTTCTTCTTCTTCTTCTTCTTCTTCTTCTTCTTCTTCTTCTTCTTCTTCTTCTTCTTCTTCTTCTTCTTTCTTCTCACACTCACGTCCATCTCTCTTTCTTATTTTCATTTTCTCCCTCTCACATTTTTAGCCCTCTTTAGAGATGAGGGAATAATGTCCTATTTATAGAGGAAGAGGGCTGATTTTTGTGATGGATTTGGGTGGTTAGGATTAAGCCACCTGATCGTTTTCTAGACTAATCCCGAAATTACTATTGCAGTCACTGAATTTTTAATTTTTGACTTATTTTGGTTTCGAATTTGGGAAAATATCCAACGTAAAAGTTGTAGCTCTCGGTCTTAGCTTTCCAAAGATATAAAATTTATAAAAATCAGAGATCATATGAAAACGTTATGGCCCAAATACCATAGGCTATCGGGAGTGGAACATCGTACCCTCTCGTATCGGGATCTCGAAGAATTTACCGATTGTCTCCCAAGTCATTTCATGAGTGTGTAAGTGTTCAAACATAATTTATAATATATAATATTCATCCGAGAATGAAACACTAATCAAAATCACCGGTCGTCGAGATTACCGGTCGTTACATTGAGTAAGATCTCTTCAGAATTTGGTCATCATACAGAGATCTTGTAGCCTGGCGTTGGACCTTTCGAGTCTCAATTTTATCTTGTGGGAGGGTGTCCTCTCTTAAATACTCAATTAATGGGGTCATCCAAGTGTCGGCTGGATGATGAACGATGTTGAATTATGTAGGTTGAAGGTATGCGCTCATGATCCCTGTTGGTAGGGTGATGTTATTTTGTCTGTGGATTCCTTCGGTCGGCTGACTAACGGGTCCCCACCTCAGAGTCCTTCAATCATTTAGATGGGTTTGGAACCATCTCCTCATTACAGCTGCTGGGCCATCACATTTGGTGTTCCTTTTGTCTTCCTCCCATCGAATTTCAACTTGTTCTCAGGCCAATGCCTGGTCCATGATGTATCACTTTAATTTTGTTAATTTCTTGTATAGTCCACTATCAGTGAGCAAACCGTTGCGAAAGGCTTCAAATTTTGTCGACTGGTGGAGGTCTGGTATGGGAATCATTTCTCTATTGAAGAATGTGACGTAGCTTTGCAAGGATTCTCCCTTCCTTTGCTGGATAGATTTCAAGTCATCTTTGGTCTTCTCGAACTTGCAAGAGCTTGCAAAGTGTTCCACGAACTTTTCTGTCAGCTCCTAGTAGGATCCAATAGATCGATATGGGAGGTTGATGAACCAGGTAAGAGCCGGGCCTGATAGCATTCCTCAGAATCCTCTACACATGCCGGCCTCCCATTGGTTTGATGTAAAAGCCAATGACATCATCTTATACTTATAGTGGACCACATGGTAGTCTGGGTCAGTAGTCCCATCATATAGCCTCATGTCTGGTGGGATGAAATTTCGTGGGAGTTCTACTGAAGTGATAGACTTGTGGAATGGTGTGTCAGAGATTATTCTAGCCCGGCTCTTCTTGATTGGTAGCCTTTGTTGGGTATATGCCTTAGAGCTTCATGTAATTTGTAAACAGAATTGTTTGTTTGAAATAAAAGATGCATTATTATCAAATTATTTTGATTTAAATCGCATATCATACATTATCTAGTTTACCATTGATTATTTATGTGTCTTCAGGCTTAGTGTATGAGTATCATACATAAGAGGATTTAAGTCAGATGATAGTAATCTAAAATAGTCCATAAAGAGCAAACAAAGCGGGTACTTTGTTTGTAGTTTATCTATAACTATGGTCCATTCTATAAATGTTTGGCGACTTGATTCGGGATCGTCCATGGAGTGACATGAGAATGGAGGCACCTTATATGATGTAATCATATAGGACTGGACCCAAATAGAAATGAATTTATTATAATATCCGTTAAATAAATAAATTCATTTCCATATATTAGATGGTCATATATGGATTAATCTGAATCCTGAGTGTACTACGAACTCCTGCATAGCAGGCTATGTCCTTTGATTTACAAAGGTGAGGTTGGTATAGAAATCTCGACCAATAACTACGTATTTTGGGGACATAGTTTGGTGTGTAGATGAGGACGTTTTACATAAATATGAAGTTCACTCATTCTTACGAGAAATTGAGGAGTATCTTCCTTAAGGGTTGATTCAGTACTTGAATGATTAGAGCGCCCAAGTCTTTCTATTATGGATAAAAAGATAAATATTCATAATAGCTATAAATAAATCATTTATTTGAGAATCAATGATATTCAAGGTAAAACTAATTAGAATGGTATAATAGATATTTTGACCAATCTCTAATTATGAGATATTCGTGAAGGGTCAATCCGTATGTAATGACTATATTGATGGACACCGACATAGTTCAGCTTATATTATATATTTAGAGTGCATCTTTAGATTTTTAGTGGATTAACCTAAAGTTAATAATTCAGAATATTTGATCAAAGAGTTAACTAATATTCTGGGATTATTGGTGTTCGGAACTGCAGGTCCATTTAATCCTTATGGTAGCTCGACATACTGTAGCAAATTTGATATAATTGGATAGTCCAATTATTTACTCACATGTATTATAATTATTAATATGATTAATAATTAATGTCACACTTGAATCTTATATTAAATTAGTTTAATATAAAGTTTTTCATATTTGATGATTATGAGATAATCATATTATGTTTAAAAATATTATTGTAATCGTTAAATTATGTTTTATAATTTAATGTATATTTTGAAAATAAATGAGTTCATTATTTGGTTTTAAAACTCATATTTTCAAAATGGAAGTTACAATAATTTTTTATGGAAACTTTTAATGCTATTATTATGACATTAAAAACATAACCATTTTTCTTTTTTTACAAAGGTGGCTGAATTTCTTGTTAAGGTTTGAGGGTTGATTTTGTAATTTGGTTACAATTTAATCTAACATAAACCTTAATTATAAAAATAAAAGTTATTTTCCTTTGATTTGTTTCTCATTTTGTAAAAAAAAAAAAACCCATAACCACTCTTGTTCTTGTTTTCACTCAAGTGTTGAGAGAAAAATAAATGAGAACAAAAAGAAAATAAATTTTTTTGTGACAATTCTTCATTCTCTTAAAGATTTGGAGATCTTGTTAGTGAGAATAGTTCACTCTACCTTTTGCTAGTAGCGAGCCATAGCACGGAAGATCAATAGGAATGTGAAAAAACTCATATCATCCTCTCTATATTACTCACGGAAGTGAACAAAAATCTGCTAACTGGCTTTCACATTTTTTGCCATTATTTGTGTTTATTTTGCTCTTTTTGTGTTCAGAAAATTTGAGAACACATAAGGCTCTTTTGTGGACATTTTGGGAGTGTTTTGGTATGAATATTTAATCCAAAGTAGTGGCAGAAAAATCAGTAGACAACAGCTACCTAAACCAGTGAGTTGTGCGTGTATGTAACAAAATTTCGGTGTGTAAAACAGTCAAGGTTTTGGGCTGCTTTTTCGGGGCTTTTGGAATAATCAAAAACAGAAGCAAAAATAGTCTAATAGGCCTGGACAGATCTAGCAATTAAGGGGAAGGGCAGAAAAAATTTTCAAGGTCAATTATGATGCCTAACACTCTTCCGCGGCCCTAGGAAATCTATTCCTACAACCTTACCCCTGGTAGGCTGAAGAGTATCACCTCTTTGAACTCCTACATTTCCTTCCGCATGCTGGAAGAGAATTTTTGTGTTGGGTTGCTGGTGGAAGATCAGACGGGGGCTGTGGGCATGTGTAACAAAGTTTCGGTGTGTAAAACAGTCTAGTTTTTGGGCTTCTGTTCGGGGGCTTTTGAAATCATCAAAAACAGAAGCAAAACGAGTCTAATAGGCCTGGACAACTTTGGAAATTAAGGGAATGGAAAAAAAAATTTCAAGGTCGATCCTGATGCCTAACACACTTCGGTTTCCCTAGGAAATCGGTTCCTATAGCCTTACCCCAGGTAGGCTAGAGTGTATCACCTCTTTGAACAATTCTATTTCCTTACGCATGCTAGGGAGACTTGTTGTGTTGGGTCTGCTGGTGGAAGATCGGGCGGAGACTGGCGCCTCTGTGAGTGATTTTTCGGGGGCTATTCATCACCAATTGCATCCTCAAAAGCCCCGAAGAGGATGATTGAGACTAAAAAATACATATTTATTGAGAGAATAAAATATCATTTTACACTTGTGGTTTCATTAATCCCCTTAATTTAGCACGTTTATGTAATAATATTTAAATTTATGTTTTATATTTTTTATTGTGATTTTTATCTTTTATGTAAGTGAAATAATACTTTGGATATATATATAGAAAAATGGACTTGACATTTGGATTTTGGAGGCCAGAAATTTAATAAGGTGTTATAACAGTGTACAACTTTGGAAATTCCAGCCCAGTGTAATGTTCGTATTTTGGTCATAACTTTGTACTATGATGTCATATTAAGGTGATTCAAGTTACATATGAAAGAAGACTCAAAGATATACAACGTTGATGTTTATAAGAATTTCGAATTCTGAAGTTTTCAAGACCGAAATTGATGAAGAATCCAAAATGTGTTAAATATCAAATCTTTTAAAAAAAAAATTAACATTTGTCAAATTCTCCACTAAACATGCTTGTATTTTTGTTGGAGTGTTTGATAGAGAAATAAGTGGAGAAATTGGTGGAAGCCTTTATTTTGGCCTATAAATAGAAGCCATAATTTCATTTTCATTTTCATACTTTTTTTTATTTCACTTAAGGAATTGAAGATGGTATCTTGTGTGTTTAATTTCTTGTAATATCTTTTAATTTTATTAATAAAATTATGTATGTTTTTAATTACATATGAGTAGCAAATTACTTTCCGCTTGGGGAATGGGTGAAACTCTCATTATTTAAAGTTTAGATTAATCTCACTTATATTATAATATATAAATAGTAATGAATAATAATTAATTGAGATCTGGACTAATTATTGACAAACTGTTCTACCGCTTATCTGGCTGGTTTTATACGATTTCGGCATAATTTAGTACCTAACTGAACTTGTTATAGATGAACGGTATCACCGCCTTTATGGCTGGTTTTATGTTCTTGGCATATTTAGTACCTTGGCAGAATTAGTTATCGATAGAAATGACTACCGCCTTTATAACCGGTTTTATATGTTTTGGCATAATTAATTCTGGAAGTAAATTAATTGGGTTATAATGATCATTTATATATTATAAAATGTGAGATTTCTAAATATAAAATATTAAAAGTGGATCCCATAACCCCAATATTTTATTTTATTGTTGTCATTTAATTCAAATTCTCCAAACAACTTCAAACAGATCAATACTTTTCCTTTCGTTTAATTATTATTTTATCATACTAAAAATCTATTCTCTGTGGATCGACCCCGGACTTACCAGGTTATTTTATTACTTTGACACTCTTTTACTTGGGAGTAAAAAACCACTTTTTGAGTGTGTCAGAGGTTAGACCCGGCCGGCGGTTCGGTTACGGTTCGGAACCGAACCAAACCGGCCGGTTTCCGGTTCCACACTTAAGTGGAACCAGAACCTAAAACCGAACCGGAAACGAACGGTTCGGTTTCGGTTCGGTTCGGTTCCTTTTAGTTTTTTTTTTAATTAATTAAAATAAAAAAAAAAAATGAGAGGAATCAAAGCTTAAATCAAAAAAAATTTATTAATTAAAAAATATGAGATTAAATTTATAAATAAAAAAAAATTATTACATGAAGAGCTTGAGCTTAATTTTTTAAAAATTTAAGTTGCCTACGTATCCTCCAAGGGTGAGAGGAATCAAAGCTCACGTAATTCCATTACAAGTTTAAGACATATCCCCTTTGTAAATTATAATTTTACAATTATCAATCATCATTATCAGTTGATCCTTCGGCTCTGGTTCCGCTTGCACTTGTTGCAGAAGCATTATCGAACAAATCTTCAAAATCATCGGGGGCATCTTCTTGTTGTCTCAGATCAGCTCGAGTCCAATCATCCACACATGCTGTTGCTTCTAGAGTGCTTGGATGTAATGAAGATCGCCTAGCTTCCAATATATTACCTCCCAAGCTGAAGGCTTGCTCAACCGCAACGGTGTGGAAATAGGTGCTGCCAAGATCTCTTTAGCAATAATAGATAAAACAGGATATATATTTTGATGCCGGTTCCACCATTCAAGGATTTTAAAATTTTTACTGCATAAACTTTCATTAGAAAACTCAAAATTTGTAGATAAATAATTATCTAATTCAGGGTTATTAATTGTTGTCGTATCCCTAGATTTTTTATTTCGTTGCAATAACCAACGATCCCCTGCGCTAAGTCTTGTTTGAATTACTGGTTCGCTACTACTAGATTGACCTAATGTTCCTAAGTTATATCTTACAATATAATCATTAAATAAAATAATTAAATCACTTCTTAATTTAGTCATTATGCTCGGTAATATCAACATCATCTAATATTCCTAAATAACCATAGTAAGCTTGTAAACCACCATTCAAACCTCTAATTTAAATCTAGGATCAAAAACAGCAGCAATAAGATAAAGTAAAGGAATTTCTCTAAAATAATTCAACCATTTTACCTTCATAGCAGTAATGGCTTCGAGCAAAACAATAGCATTAGGGTCGTCACTGTCAACATGTTCATCGAGAGTGCCAACAATATTCAAACTCTCAAGAAGAAATAAATGTGCTGTAGGATAATAAAACCGCTAAAAACTAAAGTAGCATCATAAAAACTCTTAAAATATCTAAAAAAATTTCACAAATATCCTATTGACTAGGATAAAGTGTGATATTTTGAACATGTTGAGAAAAAAAACTACATAATGCATCTTTGTATTGAAATGCTTGACATAAAAGAAAATAAGTAGAATTCCAATGTGTTGGAACATCTCTTGAAAATTTAATCGGTTTAATACCATTATTTTACAAAACTTGGTCCATTCTCTCCTAACTTGAGAATATGACAAATACAGTTAAGTGCCGTTTTAATTGGATCAAGGAAAGGCGATAATAATTTTAGACCGTCTTGCACAATAAGTTTAGGACATGACATGTACAACGAAGATGAAAAAATCGACCCCCTAAATTTGGTTCACATAAGGATTTTAAATCATTAATGGATGCAGTATTTGCAGATGCATTATCAAATTCAATTGTTAAAATTTTTTCTACTAAACCATATTCATAAAAAATTACCTTCATCATTCTATAAATATTATGTGCAGTATGTGGGTCATCAAAAAATCTAAATGCAATAAGTCTTTTTTGCATA
This sequence comes from Zanthoxylum bungeanum, assembly GCA_019454045.1. Classification (NCBI taxonomy): domain Eukaryota; kingdom Viridiplantae; phylum Streptophyta; class Magnoliopsida; order Sapindales; family Rutaceae; genus Zanthoxylum; species Zanthoxylum bungeanum. The sequence goes on along the minus strand of SKCR01011017.1, from coordinate 96,082 downwards.
GTAAATGATGCATCAATCCAATGACAAGTCACACCCATGTATGAGTGTGTTTGCCAATGGTCACTCCAAATATCAGAACATATAGAAATATGACCTTTCATCTCTTTAAATAATTCATTTAAAATAATTTTACCATCTTTATATAATTTGAAAATATGACGTTTTGTTGTGTTCCTAGTCATTCTACATGCAGAAGGGTTTAAAGCATTATGCACGTAATTAGTAAAATGGAGTTTTTCACCAAAGCTTAAAGAAAGATGTGCCATACATGTTAATTTCGAAAATTCTTCTCTATTTTTTGCATCAGAATATTTAAATAAATTCACACAACTCGTACCTCTACTAGATGATGCGTACCTGGCCATTTGAGTCTGCGTCGTATCAATGCCAACTTCAACCGGATGATGTTTTTCCATGTGCTTGATCATATTGCCGTATCCACCAGAAAATTTATAGATAACCCCACAATAGTTGCAAATTGCTCGTTGTGAACCATCTTCTAGCTGTTCCAAATTAAAATGAATTTTGAAAATATCGGAGGACCGAGCCTTAACTTCTCTTCTCCGTGATTGTGCACTGACACTAGGGCCGCTCTCTTGGGTTGGCATATTTGACATAATGTTCTCAGATGAGCTTGCCATTTTTCGTTTGAGAAATTAGGAAGAAAAATAAGAAAATTGAATAATTGCGATGCGAATGATAACAAATTAACAACTAAATGAATTGAAATTGAGAATAAGAATATAGATTATAAGAGAATTGTAATATAAGATTATAAGAGAATTGTATTGAAGTAGATTGAGAATAAGAGAATTATAGAAAATGAGAGAGTTGAGATTTGGTGTGGGATGAAATTATGAAAAATGAATCCTATTTATAGAATTTTAGAATTTTTTTGATACCAAAAAGCCCCTAAAAATATAACCGTTTTATACCGTTATAAGGGGTACATTAGTAATTTTTTTTATATAATAAAAATATTTTTTTTAATTATATTTTTTTTTTGGCAGGGAGCCAAACGGCTCCCTGCATCCCCCAACGGCTAGTAGCCGTTGGGGGCCGTAGGGTTCCTGTTGGAACCCTACGGTTCCAAAAGGAACCCGACGGTTCCAACCGGAACCGTTCCGTTCTGGTTGGAACCGGTGGAACCGTACGGTTCCACCGGTTCGAGTTGGGGTGGAACCCCAACCGAACCGGTCTCATTCCGGTTCGGTTCCGGAACCGGAACCTTCCGGAACCGTGGCCGGTCTATCAGAGGTTGGTCTGGATGATGAGGCCACTGGGATGGTTATGCACTTCTCGATGGTGTGAGGTTGAAGCCATTTGCTCCAATTGCCTTTGAAGGCTGGTGTTGGTGCTTCGTATTGCGAGGTTTCTTCCTCCAGGGCTCGTAACTATTCCTAAAGAGCAGCCAACTGAACAAACATAGAGTTTGGGGAGTTTGGGGTGTTCTCATTGCCAGAAGCCATGAATGATCTGAAGATTGTAGAATGAGAGAGTTTTGCTTGCTGTTTATCATTGGGGCCCCACGGTGGGTGCCAAATTGTTGAATTTCGCCTTCGGCCTAAAATCAAAATTTGTATAATAGGGGCACCAGCGGTCCTACAAAACAAGACAAAGTGAGTGTGGAGCAATACCCATCGGTGTGGTGGATGTTGTAGGCACTCCGACACTCAAGTCAGTGACGATGACGAGCGGAAAGAAATGGAATAGCAAAGCAAAGAGTTACCTTGATCTTCGTAGATTGTCGTAACGGCTGTAGACTAATGTTTATGGAGTTATGTATACTTTGAAAACTCGAGTGTGTGAGCCAAAGCTTGAATGCCTTAATCCCTGGACCCACACTCATTTTAGATAGGCTGAGAAAGTAACATCTTTAGTCGGTTTATGATTCCTTGAAATTGTTGAATTCCAATTCTATTAGGAGAGGGTAATGGATTTAAGATTGAATTATGAGTGCCTATATGTCCGGGATTAGGTGTAATCCTTATTATATTTGGATTGGTATCTAGTGGATGGAACCCATGTTGATTGGGCCTTGTTGGCAACTTATGATGCCATTAGGGCCAAATGAAGGCCATGAGACACGATCTTGTGTGAGTTTCGCGTGTGGGCCCAAGTGTCATATGAGACACAATGACGTTTGTGTTGGGGTTGGTGCTCAGAGCGCCAATTCCCGGTTGTATTTCTTTTGAATACTTCTGTAAAACATTATTATTATGAATAATATATGCAATTTCTATAATATAATCTATCTTTCTATATGGTAAAGACGTAATGACCCTAGAATGATTAGTCATGATACAGTTGCAAAAGCATCGCAACAGACATTGAGTAGTATCATAACGTTGTCATTCTAAGACAGTTCATGGTCAAGGTTTACACTACTTGGTCAGTATAGTAAACCCGTTGAGACCGGTACATGTTTATACTGGAATATATGATTCCAATGGTTTCTCAATGAACCATTAGTCTTGGAGACTAGTATAGAGACGTGTAGGTGTTTATAGCGGATAAACACTGAACGACTCACCGAAGATTCTTAATTGATGGTACACCAGCGTCAATAAGAATCTTCCCGGGTTAAGTAGCACTTGTGATTCTTAGACTTGAGATGCCATTGTGGGCACATGAGACATCTTCTACACTTAGATGGCAGTCACGTCACCGATCTATTTAGATCAGACCTCCGCCTGTTCGTTGGGTGTAGACAGATCCTCAGGGTGTCCTATGTGTATCAAGATAGGATCTGTCAGTTCTGTGTATCAGAGCATAGGTAGTTCATATGATTAGCAATCAGAGATAAAACCATGGGCCCGTGGTAAAGTTTAGAAGCTAGTTCTAAACATCTTTTAGAGATGCTAATAGAATAATCGACTGGATAATCCCGATAGAGATTTGACGTTTACATCTATATCTCTGGGATTTTTCCGGATACCTGTGACGGAGGAATTATACATTTGCCTGACCTCGACCTGTATGGTTCTACGGGTTGATAGATTATGGACACGAAATTAGATTTCGTGACGGATATACCTGAATCTAGAGAGTCTCAATAATGAAACATACTCGTAGAGCACTAGAGCAACATTAATAAATAATATTGATTATTTATAAAGTCGTTTAAAGGTTAAACGCAAGATACGTGCTAAAGGGACTAGATAGTCATTTGCCTAATTATTGTGTATTTATATTTAATACTTGATTAATTTAAATACACATTAATTAATAGTCAAAATGAGTTATTTGACTTATATCCTAAAAGAATATATGTTTTTAATATTTAATGTAAATATTATACATATATTAATATATTTGTATTTGATTAATTAATTGATTATTTAATTGTTAAATGATTAAATTAATTAAAATATAAATATCTTACATTATGATATTTGGTGTAAATGATATTAGTTGCTTTTGTTGACTTTATATAAATATCTATAAAGTGTTATTAAGATATTTATGCAAGTTGATTTAATGAAATTGAAATGAAATTAAAACAAAATTTGCTTATTATTCCCTTGGTAATTTCGGCCAAGGCCTTAATGTAATAAGTATATATTGTTTTATTTTTCATTTACACTTAACCTAATACACTTTACTAAAAGAAACTCCATTGAAGAAAGCCAAGGAAGTTTGTGAAAAGAAAGACAAAATCAAAAAGCTTGGATTTTTAGTAAGTTTCTTGAACTTAATATTAGTAAGGAATTTGTTCCCTAGGTTCTAGGCTTTAATATATGATATTCTAAGGTTATTTTCTTTCTTGTTCCTTGTGGTTTTTGTTGATGGAAGTTTTGATGGAGGTGTAAAGCATGTGTGATGAAGGAAGTGTATGACTATTGTAGTAATAAGCTTTCTTTTAAGGTTTTGGAAACCATGTTGCTAATCTAGAGTTGTTGACCCACTCTTAGATGACCTAGATTTGAGCTTGAGTTGTTTCATTGTGTTGAGACTTGGATTGGATGTAAGAATGATGATTGAAGTAATTGATTTAATGTATTTGGTCTAATTTGTCCAATTTGTGGAAATTGAAAAATTAGGGTTCATGACCAATTCCAAATTTGGGGCTTTTCATATATGTTGTGCATTTCGATGTGTATATGATGCATATAAAGTTTCTTGTTGATTGGATTACATTTGGATGTGTTTTGAGACATGAAATGACCAAATGCACCAAATGCCACTAATGAGTGCTCTCGGCCTTGGAGAAGAAATTTGGGATTTTGGTGCTTTTGGTGTTTTGATGTTTTGAACATGCTAAGTTCATCTTAGAAATGATTTAGAATCATTCAAAATTGATTAGATCAATTTCGGACTAAAATGGACAAAATACCAATGTAAGGGTAATTTGGTAAATTCACCTAAATATGATTTATTGAATTTTATTTCATAATTTGATTATTGGAATATTAAATAAATATGTTTATTTAATTAATCCGAGAAAAAGTTTTGAAATCGGAAAATACGATTTTCCACCGCTTCCGCTTCGTTACCGGATTCAGCCCCTAAAAACCCCTACAAAATGGTATCAGAGCGAGTCTGATTCTAGGCCACCTAAAATGATTAGCCTTCATTGAATCAATGTTTAATCATGTTTTTCTTGACTTTATGCATGCTTATTAGAATCTAATTTGGTTAGATTTAGGGTGTATGACACTTAGCGGAAAATCCCTAATTAATAAGGTTTTAATGTAATTATGTATTTGATGCATGTTATGTGGTCCGTCTTGTCAATACGGTTTATGAATACTTCTCTGTGACTACATCCGAGATCGTGCCTCTGCTGTGAGGGTGTAGCCGATAGAGATTTATTTAACCGGGTGTATATCAGATACTAGGTAAATTCAAGTAAAAGCAGAATTCTGAACGTGCCATAGCTGTCAGGATTACGTAAGTAACTTGAGTTTATCATTGACGAGTTTAACCTTGGTACGTCTCCTTGTGGGCCTGCCTTCGCAGCGACAACGAGAAACGGCCAGGACCAGATACTTAGGAGTCACTATTGAGTGATTGACAAATGAGTTGTCTACCTGATGAATATACGTAGGCGAGACCGTGCCTCTGCTGTGAGCTGAAATATATTCACGGGATCCACCTTACACTATTAGTATTTAATTTATCTTAAATATTTGTATTCTGTTTTGGGATTACAGTATTACATGATTTAGTGGGAGGGGCATATTAGATTAAAAATCCATGATCTAGTTTATGCTTTTGATATTATATGAAACTTCTTAATTTCTACTAACTGTTTTTCGTGATCTATATGATAGATTGGCGATGGCGGCACAATCCACAAATCAGTTTGCGCGTATGCTAGATGCGAACAAACTGAAAGGCGCTGAGAACTTCGCTGACTGGGAATTGGATTTGAGGATTGTCCTCGATTCCGAAAAGCTGGGATATGTTCTTGAGGGTCCGTTGCCCCTTGCTGTGGGTACAGATGCTTCGGAGGAGGAACGCCAAGTTGTTGAAACTTGGAAGGATGATAATTTAAGGGTTAAATCATATATCCTTAGTTCACACTGTCTCCGAAACTCAAGCAACAGTACTATGGTATGTTAGATCCCTATAGTATGATGACGCGATTGAGACAATCGTTTGAGAACCAAGAACAAGTGATTGTTCACAAAGTCGCCATGGAACTGTTCCATGCGCGTCTGGATGAGGGGTAAAGTGTTAGCCCACATGTTCTTCAGATAATCGATTTGATCGATCAATTGAGGCAACATAATCTCATCTTGAATGACATTCTCAGTAGGAGTGTCATTCTTGGTTCACTACCAGCTTCATTTCGCCAGTTCGTGATGTACTTCAACATGCACGGGACTGTCTGTACCTACCAGGACCTACATAGGATGTTGCTCACGACAGAAGATGACCTTAAGAAGGAAGTACCGACTCCCCCTCCTAGAACTACTTCTCTTTCGGCTTCTTCCCAAGGATGGTCCAAGGGAAAGAACAAGAAAGGCAAGAAGAAGAAGAAGGCTTTCGGTCCTCAACAACAGGCGAAGATTGCTAAGCCCAAGAGGGCTTCTGAAGACAAATGCCACCACTGCGGCAAAGTCGGGCATTGAAAAAGGAACTGTCCTGATTACATCGCCCACTGAGGAGAGACAGAGCATCTACATCTGGTACTTTTATTTTTCAGTTATTGATTTATCTTTGGCTTGTGAAGCCGTTACATCCAACTGGATTTTAGATTCTGCTTGTCCCATTCACATTTGCAATTCGTTGCAGGTGCTGAAGGAAAGTAGGAGGCTGAAGCCCGGGAGATGCAGTTGCGGTTCGGGAGTGGAGACTCTTTGGATGCAGTTGCAGTGCGAGTATGCGAGATCTCATTGCCGAATGGGACACTTTTGTTAAATGAATGCCATTTTGTACTTGGATGTGTAGTTAATATTATATCACTTTTTGTATTGGATACAGAAAGCTTTTGTATTAATATTAAGAATAGTTCTTTATATTTATATGATAGTAATAATATTCAGATCCTTTGTTGTCCAAATCAGCATGGTCATTATACATTGCAAACTTCAAAAGATATATTAATACTGGAGTTAATAAACATAGTTTACCTGTAATTAATAATACTGAACTTTGGCATATGAGACTTGGTCACATTGGCGTTAAACGCCTTACCCAATTGGTTAGGAATGGTTTGATATCAGATCTTACCATTGAATCCTATCCAACTTGTGAATCCTGTATTCAGGGTAAGATGACCAAAGCCCCATTTTCTTGGTGTTGGACACCGCGCCACTAACTTACTGGAACTCGTACATTCTGATGTATGTGGTCCACTAAGTCAAACTGCTCACAGTGGTTATTCGTACTTCTACCTTTACCGATGATCTGTCACGGTACGGTTATGTCTATTTGATGAGACATAAATCGGAAACCTTTGAAAAGTTCAAAGAGTTCCGAAATGAAGTAGAAAAACAAACTGGTAAATATATTAAATACCTTCGATCAGATCGAGGCGGTGAATATATGAGTGGTGAGTTCATGGATTATATGAAGGAGAATGGGATTCTCGCTCAATATACTCCTCCAGGTACTCCACAGCACAATGGAGTGTCTGAGAGGAGAAATCGGACTTTATTGGATATGGTCCGATCAATGTTGAGTTTCACAGATTTGCCCTATTATTTATGGGGCTACTCTCTCTTAACAGCCGCACATCTTTTGAACAAGATTCCTTCAAAAGCTGTTCCTACGACTCCGTATCAGATATGGTTCGGTAGGAGACCAAATCTTAATTATATTAAGGTTTGGGGTTGTCCTGCCTATGTCAGGGTGACTCAGCAATAAGCTAGCTTTCACCTCGGGGCAAAAGTTTAGGTTTGTAGGATATCCTTCGAATACGAAGGGATATCTGTTCTATGATACCGAGCATCGAAATGTGTTCGTAGCTCGCTTCGAAAATTTCTAGAAGTAGAATTTTTGTCAGAAGGTGGTAATCATAGACAGGTTGGGCTTGATGAAGTCCAACCTGAAAACAACGAACCAACGGAGGAACCTGAAGTTCAAGTAGATGAAGGACCTTCAACACACACACACTCCGTAGGTCGGAAAGGGTATCTAGACCTCCTGAACGCTTGTATTTGATACAAGAATGAGTCTGGATGTTCTCTTAGTTGAAGAGACAGATCATTTCACCTATAGAGAATCGATGTTGGACATCGACTCCGTGAAATGGCAAAGTGCCATGAAATCCGAGATAGACTCAATGCATGAGAATCAAGTTTGGGACTTGGTTCCGCTTCCCCAAGGAATTGTTCCTATCGGTTGTAAATGGGTTTACAAGAGGAAGCGCGGGCCTGACGATAAGATTGAAACTTACAAGGCCCGACTGGTAGCAAAAGGTTACACGCAGCGACCTGGCGTCGACTACGATGAAACTTTTTCGCCGATTACAATGCTTAAGTCTATCCATTTTGCTTTCTATAGCTGCGTATCATGACTACGAGATTTGGCAAATGGATGTCAAAACGGCTTTTCTAAATAGATTTCTTGATGAAGAAATCTATATGGAACAGCCGGAAGGTTTTGCGTCCAGCGAAACCTCGGGTATGGTATGTAAGCTTAAGAAGTCCATTTATGGACTTAAACAAGCTTCACAAAGTTGGAATCTTCGATTCGACGAGATTATTAGATCGTCTGGTTTTCTCAAGAATTCGGAAGAATCCTGTGTGTATCAAAAGGCCAGTGGGAGCATGGTCGTTTTTTTTTAGTCCTATATGTTGATGACATCCTAATTATTGGGAATGATTTAGGTATGTTACAAAGCGTCAAAGCATACCTCTGTAAGAATTTCTCCATGAAGGACCTGGGAAAAGCTTCCTATGTTTTAGGGATAAAACTCTATAGAGATAGACAAATGAGGCTGATTGGGTTATCCCAATCAACGTACATAGATAAGATCTTGGAACGATATAGTTTTGGTAACTGTAAAACAGCAAACATACCGTTCAGACATGGGATTCATCTTTCTAAGAAGATGTGTCCACAAACAGAAGATGAGAAGGTTAGAATGTCTAACCAACCTTATGCTTCGTGTTTGGGTAGCATAATGTATGCCATGTTATGTACGAGCCTGATATCAGTTTCCCTGTTAGCGTAACTAGTCGATATCAGTCCAATCCAGGTAATGACCATTGGATGGCCATTAAACATATCCTAAAGTATCTCAAAGGTACCAAGGATAAGTTAATAATTTATGGAGGAAACGAGCTGCAGGTTAATGGGTATACAGACTCCGATTTTCAATCGGATCCCGATGACAGAAAGTCTACATCTGGATTTGTCTTTACCCTTAACGGAGGTTCAGTTTGTTGGAAGAGTTCCAAACAAGGATCGACAGTTGATTCCACCACTGAGGAAGAATATATTGCAGCTTCTGAAGCTGCAAAAGAGGCTGTGTGGATAAAGAACTTTATCACAGAATTGGGAGTTGTCCCAAGTATCGAGAATGCGATTCCGTTATACTGTGATAATACTGGAGCCATTGCGCAAGCAAAGGAACCGAGGGCGCATCAGAAGTCGAAGCATGTGGAACGCAAGTACCACATCATTCGAGAGATCGTGTCGCGAGGGGATATTGTCGTGTGCAAGGTACCGAGTGAAGATAATGTAGCAGACCCGCTGACGAAGGCCATACCTCCGAAGTTGTTTGACAAACACGTGGAGTCGATGGGTATTAGATACAATCGATATTGGCACTAGAGCAAGTGGGAGATTTTGTTGGGGTTGGTGCTCAGAGCGCCAATTCCCGGTTGTATTTCTTTTGAATACTTCTGTAAAATATTATTATTATGAATAATATATGCAGTTTCTATAATATAATCTATCTTTCTATATGGTAAAGACGTAATGACCCTAGAATGATTAGTCATGATATAGTTGCAAAAGCGTCGCAACGGACATTGAGTAGTATCATGACGTTGTCATTCTCAGACAGTTCCTGGTCAAGGTTTACACTACTTGGTCAGTATAGTAAACCCGTTGAGACCGGTACATGTTGTATACTGGAATATATGATTCCAATGGTTTCACAATGAACCATTCGTCTTGGAGACTAGTATAGACTTGTAGGTGTTTAAAGCGGATAAACATTGAACGACTCACCGAAGATTCTTAATTGATGGTACACCAGCGTCAATAAGAATCTTCTCGGGTTGAGTAGCACTTGTGATTCTTAGACTTGAGATGCCATTGTGGGCACATGAGACATCTTCTACGCTTAGATGACAGTCACGTCACCGATCTATTTAGATCAGACCTCCGCCTGTTCGTTGGGTGTAGACAGATCCTCAGGGTGTCCTATGTGTATCAAGATAGGATCTGTCAGTTCTGTGTATCAGAGCATAGGTAGTCCATATGATTAGCAATCAGATAAAACCATGGGCCCGTGGTAAAGTTTAGAAGCTAGTTCTAAACATTCTTTTAGAGATTGCTAATAGAATAGTCGACTGGATAATCCCGATAGAGATTTGACGTTTACATCTATATCTCTGGGATTTTTCCGGATACCTGTGACGGAGGAATTATACATTTGCCTTGACCTCGACCTGTATGGTTCAGCGAGATTATCTGTGATCGTCATAATCTATGGGTGGATAGATTATGGACACGAAATTAGATTTCGTGACAGATATACCTGAATCCAGAGAGTCTCAATAATGAAACATACTCGTAGAGCACTAGAGCAACATTAATAAATAATATTGATTATTTATAAAGTCGTTTAAAGGTTAAACGCAAGATACGTGCTAAAGGGACTAGATAGTCATTTGCCTAATTATTGTGTATTTACATTTAATACTTGATTAATTTAAATACACATTAATTAATAGTCAAAATGAATTATTTGACTTATATCCTAAAATAATATATGTTTTTAATATTTAATGTAAATATTATACATATATTTAATATATTTGTATTTGATTAATTAATTGATTATTTAATTGTTAAATGATTAAATTAATTAAAATATAAATATCTTACATTAGGATATTTGGTGTAAATGATATTAGTTGCTTTTGTTGACTTTATATAAATATCTATAAAGTGTTATTAAGATATTTATGCAAGTTGATTTAATGAAATTGAAATGAAATTAAAACAAAATTTGCTTATTATTCCATTTAGTAATTTCGGCCAAGGCCTTAATGTAATAAGTATATATTGTTTTATTTTTCATTTACACTTAAACCTAATACACTTTACTAAAAGAAACTCCATTGAAGAAGCCAAAGGAAGTTTGTGAAAAGAAAGACAAAAATCAAAAAGCTTGGATTTTTAGTAAGTTTCTTGAACTTGCTATTAGTAAGGAATTTGTTCCTTAGGTTCTAGGCTTTAATATATGATATTCTAAGGTTATTTATTTCTTAGTTCCTTGTGGTTTTTGTTGATGGAAGTTTTGATGGAGGTGTAAAGCATGTGTGATGAAGGAAGTGTATTACTATTGTAGTAATAAGCTTTCTTTTAAGGTTTTGGAAACCATGTTGCTAATCTAGAGTTGTTGACCCACTCTTAGATGACCTAGATTTGAGCTTGAGTTGTTTCATTGTGTTGAGACTTGGATTGGATGTAAGAATGATGATTGAAGTAATTGATTTAATGTATTTGGTCTAATTTGTCCAATTTGTGGAAATTGAAAAATTAGGGTTCATGACCAATTCCAAATTTGGGGCTTTTCATATATGTTGTGCATTTGGATGTGTATATGATGCATATAAAGTTTCATGTTGATTGGATTACATTTGGATGTGTTTTGAGACATGAAATGACCAAATGGACAAAATGCCCACTAATGAGTGCTCTCGGCCTTGGAGAAGAAATTTGGGATTTTTGGTGCTTTTGGTGTTTTGATGTTTTGAACATGCTAAGTTCATCTTAGAAATGATTTAGAATCATTCAAAATTGATTAGATCAATTTCGGACTAAAATGGACAAAATACCAATGTAAGGGTAATTTGGTAAAATCACCTAAATATGATTTATTGAATTTTATTTCATAATTTGATTATTGGAATATTAAATAAATATGTTTATTTAATTAATCCGAGAAAAAGTTTTGAAATCGGAAAATACGATTTTCCACCGCTTCCGCTGCGTTACCGGATTCAGCCTCTAAAAACCCCTACAAAATGGTTATTGTCATTTTCCCAAAAAATCAATTTGGGAAAACGAAGGTAAAATTATTATTTAATTTTTTTGTTCCAACTTGATTTAATTGGAAATTTGTTATTTGATTTAGTAAGTCACCAAGTCTTCAATTTTTTTCTTTTGTCCTAAAATTCATTTGGCCTCTATTTTGATTTTGATTTGATTTTTTGATATGCATTTAAAAATTATTTACATATTCATATTAGAGATTATTAGACATTAGTTAGTTACTTAAAGTTGTTAATTAAAATATTAAATTATAAATTTAAGTAAAGACAATGCAATTTTATTTTAGGGTTTATGTTGTTTTGCATTGTCATTTTCGTATTTTATACTGAATTTGTTTTAAGATTTTAAAGAGTTGGAATTTTGGGTTTTGCATCATTACTATTATTAGTTCTTTATGATGTTTTGAGTTCAAATTATTAGTTCTTTAGTTCTTTATAATGACTTTTTACTAATCCAAATTGTAGTTAATGGCTTCTTCTTCCGTGGCTTCTAATTCGGAGTGTAGTCCTGTTCTTAAACGGAATTCAAATGATGTTGGATTGGAGTATGGGGCTTTAGTGGATCCGAATAACTTGGATAAAGTGAAATGCAATTTGTGTTCAAAAAATTTTTCCGGTGGAGTTTACCGAATGAAAGAACATATTGGGCATATATCGGGGAATGTTCCAAAATGTCCAAAGTCTAGTAAAAAAGATCAAGAAAAGTGTAGACAAGCCATTTTAGAGGCAAGGAATAGGAAGAAAAGAAAAGAAAAGAAAAGCATGTTAGTGAGATAAGGCAAGGAGTTAATAGTGGGGGCGATGAAGAAGAAGCTGAAATTCGTGAAATAGAAGAAGGGTTAGATTCAAGACCCCCTCGGCATCGCGGCCCTTTGGATAGGTGGACAGTGGTAACCCCTCCTGATTCTTCAACTAGTGATGGTAAAACAATGCGGCAACAAAATATTAATGAAGCGCTTTTTAAAGAAAAGACGCATAATGTCAAGCGATTTGTTGCTACGTGGGTGTATGAATCTAGTATTCCATTCAATGCTATTGACAATGACAGTTGGATAGCGATGATGGAAGCAGTTGGTCAATTTGGACCGGGTTTCAGAGGTCCTCGCCAATATGAGTTGAGGGAGCCATTGTTGAAAGAGGAAGTTGCAAGTGTTAAAGATTTCCTGAAACAATATGAGGAGTGGATGGAGAACGGGTGTTCTATCATGACAGATGCTTGGAGTGATAGGAAAATGAGAAGTATAATGAATTTGTGTGTTAATTGCACAATAGGCACCACTTTCCTTTCTTCCAAGGAAAGTTCTGATGTGGCGCATACTGCTGAGCACATTTATGAGTATGTGATGATGGGCATTGAACAAGTGGGGGAGGAAAATATGGTCCAACTTGTAACAGAAAATGCCTCAAACAATATGGCCGCGGCAAAGTTGTTGAAGGTGAAGATGCCAAATTTTTTTTTGGAGTTCATGTGCTACTCACACCATAAACCTCATGCTTGAAAGTATTGAGAAATTGCCGAGGTACAAGAAAACCATTGATAATGACAAAAATCTCAGCTGCTCTCGTTAGATGCTGTGGGTAGCTCATGGCAGGGTGATGGCAGTTTATCTGTTATCATGGCAGTAGTTTCAATGTTGGAAAACTCAAAAAACCATTCAAAGATGGTTATTAGTTTTTGAAACAAGGTCTTTAGATACAATAATACTTCTGGATATTAATTTTGCTTTCTTTATATAAGCATCTTGTTCTATGCCTTTGCAGGATCATTCACTCTTTAAGGAGTGAGGTTACAAAGTCAGAAGACATGTGTTAGGACCCTTGGGTAAAATAGGAAACAACAAAGGGTAAATGGGTTATTTTAGTTATTTAGGATTTGAATATAAATTAGGGTGTTTTGTTTCAATTAAGGGGATGCTATCATTGTTGTTGAAATTGGAAATGGGGACGGGAATTGGAGGGGAAACCCTATGAGGCAGCCAACATCTTAATGTTGAGCAAGGGCTGGTGGATTAATCTCCACCTTCAATTATCTTGTATTTCAATTTCATTTTATGAATTATATTATATTCTAGTTTATGTTTTGGGTGTTTTTGCCGTGAGATTGTTGAAGGATTTTGTGGGTTCCATCAATTGGTATCAGAGCAGTAGTTCATTGGATATGTGTGATGATTATCGTTTGTTGAAGGAAGAATAAGGAATTAAAATCAAAGCAGAAATCAGAAAAAAAAATCAGAAATCCCTAACCCTAACCCTAACTGCCGCCACCCACCACCGCCTCCACAGCCACTGTCCTCCGTCGACCAAGCACACCAAAACACCCCCCACGCCGGTGTAGGACACAGAAACTGGGCGACGAATGCTGTTCCGGGCTCGCGGCCCGGTTGGGAGTACGGAGTAGCCCGCGGGAGACTAAACCGGAGAATAATGGAGTCGCCACCCGGTGTGAACCGGGACAAAGGTTTAAGGCCGCACTCACCCCTCGCAAGGGAAGACCTCAAACCGTTAGGTTCGGAATGGTCCCTTACTTATGCCACTTGTAATGAAATGATTTGTGCAATAATTTAACCAAGCCTAAGCAACATATTTCCAAAAGTATTCTACTTTTAGGTTCACATGCATGAAAGTAATCATCATAAGTACAAGGCTCATATTTAAGTTTGCATATAACCTATTTGCATATAATATATGTCCCAATTTGCATACATAAAGATAAATACGGCTAGCATGCGATGTCATAAGCACATTACATTCGATCATAGGCATGCCAGTAGATAAAAATAATCGCACATGAAAGCAAATTGGAATAACGGCGAACATGCAATAGCACACGGCAATCTCATGAACATACTTCGATCATATAATGCGGAAAATAAAGAACAACCTAGACATAAAGCAAATTCCAAACACAAAATAAATGACTAATCATGCTTGAAAATGAAAAACCAAATAGGCTAAATCATGTTTAAGAACCAAGTAACATACTAACGGCCTAATCATGCTTGAATACCATCTCATGAACACATCAAATAGATAAATGCAGGGATACAAATAGTATGATTGATTACATGATACAAGAGAAATCACCTAAGAAACAATTATGCATGACATGTGATGAAAATGACTCAGTTCAGTGTATGCGCGTTCGTGTAGCGTTTGAAAACGCGTTCGAACGGTAAACAGAAGGTTCGCGTTCGTATAGCGTTTGAGAACGCGTTCGAACGGGACAGGACCTGATGAAACAAAACGCATTCGTGTTCGAGTAGCGTTCGTAAACGCATTCGAACGGTAAACAGAAGGTTCGCGTTCGTATAGCGTTTGAGAACGCGTTCGAACGGGACCAGACCTGATGCATGATAAAACAAAGGAAATATGTGCGCGTTCGAGTAGCGTTAGTAAACGCGTTCGAACGATAAACAGAAGGTTCACGTTCGTAGAGTGTTAGTAAACGCGTTCGAACGAACTGAGCCAGAAAACATGCGTTCGTGTGGTGTTCTGAAACGCGTTAACGGGGTTACAGCAGTGACCTAAAAAAAACAGTAAACAACATGACACATACGCGAACGGGTGAATAGATGACACCTAATAAATAATAACGGGCTACAAGGCACGGCAAAACATCGTGGTAAAAGATTTTAACCCCTCGACATAGAGGACCTTTAATCCAACTTACTAAGCCCATGCGCTAATAACATAATGCACATAAAAATAAAGACAGTGATATCGGACTTTGTATACCCGATTGAACACATCTTACATTCAACCGAATATACGTCATCCGGCGTGGCAAAGCATCGTGGTAAAGGATTTTAACCCCTCGAAACGGAGGACCTTTAATCCAACTTACTAAGCCCATACGCTAATATCATAATTCACATAAAAATAAAGACAATGATATCAGACTTTGTATACCCGATTCAACACATCTTACATTCAACCGAATATACGTCATCCGGCGTGACAAAGCATCGTGGTAAAGGATTTTAACCCCTCGAAACAGAGGACCTTTAATCCAACTTACTAAGCCTATACGTTAATATCATAATGCATAAAAAAATAAAGACAACGATATCAGACTTTGTATAACCGGATTGAACACATCTTACATTCAACCGAATATATATGTCATCATGTGCGGCGAAGCATCGTGGTCAAGGATTTTAACCCCTCGAAATGAAGGACCTTTAATCCCACTTACTAAGCCCATACGCTTTATCTCATCATTACATAAACAAATAACATGCAGAATTTAAATAACGGATAATAAACGAATCAAAACAACATAAAACAAAATATGCGTCGTTTGCTCAAGTGGTACGTGGAGTTGTATCCCAAGTACAGACCGCACTACCGTCCATTCGGATTCGGCTACAGAATTTATGTCTGGGTTTTCATCCTATATACCACAAGAGGCGACACATTTTCCATTTTATTCAAAGCCACAACATACATCCATGAACGACTCTCAAACGAAATAAATAACTAAAACGATTAAAAGATGAATAAAAAATAAATACGAAAAGTGCCCTCAGGTCTAACCTTTTATGTCGAATCTCGGAAGTACCGTACGCGGTCGTCGGAAGGGTGGAAGCTCCGCAACTCCTCCAGTTCACTGGTTCAACATTTTCTCTCGCTGTTTCACTGCTCAAGCTACCATTTTTGCTCTGTTTCACTGCTGTTTTGCTGTTGTCTTACTGGTGATTTTTGGTCACTGTGTTTGCTGTATTTAGGCTACTGTTCTTGGTGTATTTGGGCTGCTGTTTAGGTGTGATTTGGGCTGCTGTTTGGGTGTGATTTTTGGTGGTGTTATGGTGTGGTTTGAGGGCTGTTTCGGTGAGGTAAAGGGGCTGTTCGGGATGTGTTTTGCTCACGGCAATGGGGGTTCTTAGGCTTGTGATTTTCTGTTATTGAGAGTGAGTGAGGGAGGAGGAGAGAATTCTTTATTGCTTATAGCTTTTGTTATGTGTGAATGCTAGGAGTTTCTTTTTGTGTCTATGAGCTAGGGTGTTAATGCCTTGCAGAATTTTTTAGGTTTGTATGAATGTGCTAGCCCCTTGGATGTGTGGTGGAGGCTTCTTTTTATAGGCAAATGATAGGGTTAAATCTTGTTCAAAAAGGAATAAATCAATTAGTGTTTTGCAAGGAAAGTCAAGAGATTTGATTGGGGGACATGATTTGGTTAGATTAGGAAGGTGGTAGATTTGATTGATTTTAATTAGGCATGATTTTATTTTAATTTGGTATATGATTTTTATGATTTTATTTTAATTTGGTATATGATTATTATGATTTTATTTAATTTCACCATGTGTTAAATATGTGTTTTATTAATTTGGATATGTTTTATGGGCTTTGGTGGGCTAATTAGGCTTGGGTGTGAGGCTAGCAGAAAAACCAGAAATACCGACACCATTCGAACGCTGATTCAAACGCTACATGAACGCCCGCAATCTGCTTAACGTTCGAACGTGGTCACGAACGCAGCACGAACGAAAACAGTGAACTTGTGAAATGAATCTGATGACATACTTATTCTGAATTTCCCCTTCCGACGTCTGTTTCCCGCGACTTCCGTGACATAAAAGGTAGTGCCTCTAAATGAGACTCATCATAGGGACTTATATGCAAAAATGCAGTGCCTACAGTCGCCCCCACTTTGATGGGACTTGTGTAATGTGTAACAGTGATAATCCTATCAAAGTTATGCAATGCATTTTCACTTACCTGGCTCGCCAGCTGCCACCTGACTTGCATGTTGTCTCGACTGAGTTGATGATGCAGTGGACCTCGATCCTAGGACGCATCCCGATAGCTGCAACCGACAACGGGTGCCTCGACCCTGGGACGCATCCCAATACCGCTGACAAAATGTGGGGCTCGACCCTGGGACGCATCCCGAAAATGATGATGCAGTGGACCTCGATCCTGGGACGCATCCCAATAGCTGCAACCGACAATGGGGGCCTCGACCCTAGGACGCATCCCAATACCGCTGACAAAATATGGGCCTCGACCTTGGGACGCATCCCGAAAATGATGATGTAGTGGACCTCGATCATGGGACGCATCCCAATAGCTGCAACCGACAACGGGGGCCTCGACCCTGGGACGCATCCCAATACCGCTGACAAAATATGGGCCTCGACCTTGGGACGCATCCCGAAAACTATTGATGATGATGTGTCTTCATACCCGGAGTGCCATACTCGACGAAACTGATAATGATGTTAATGTGGGCCTCGCCCCCAGAGTTCCATACCCGGCAAAACTGATATTGTATCTCCATACCCGGAGTGTTGATGATGTGTGTCCCCATACCCGGAGTGCTGATGATGTGATAGTGGTCCATTTCCGAACCGTGCTCTATTTTGGGAGTGCCATTTTCGGCGTCTGATGCGATGGTCTATTTCTGAACCGTTACTGATGTGATGGTCCATTTTCGAACCGTTACTGATGAGGGTTTTGTTCCCAAATTGAGCTGATGGTGGGCTTTGTTCCCGAACTGTGCTGAATGTGGGCTTTGTTCCCTGTCTGTGCCGAGAGTGGGCTTTATTCCTGAACTGAACTGATGGTGGGCTTTGTTCCCAAATTGTGCTGAATGTGGGCTTTGTTCCTGGGCTTTATTCCCGAGCTGTGTAGAGAGTGGGCTTTGTTCCCGAACTGTGTTGAAATAGGGCTTTATTCCCCTGGGCTTTGTTCCCGAACTGTGTTAAGATAGGGCTTTATTCCCCTGGGCTTTATTCCCGATCTGTGTTCCATTCTCGGAGTGCCCTTCCCGGCTTGTTCATTCCCGAACTGTGCTCCATTATCGGAGTACCATTCCCGGCTTGTTCATTCTCGAACTGTGTTCCATTCTCGGAGTGCCATTTTCGGCTTGTTCATTCTCGAACTGTGCTTCATTCTTGAAGTGCCACTCTCGGCATCTGTTATGTGTGCTCCATTTTGGAGCGCCATTTTCGGCATCTGTTGTGTGTGCTCCATTTTGGAGCGCCGTTTCCGGCATCTGTTGTGTGTGCTCCATTTTGGAGCGCCATTTTCGGCATCGGTTGTGATAGTTGTCCCTTTTCGGACTGTGCTCCATTTTGGAGCGCCATTTTCGACGTCTGTTGTGATAATTGTCCCTTTTCGGACTGTGCTGTGTGAGAATGTGGCTCATTTTTGAACCGTTACTTGATGAGATGGTATTTACCGCTACAATCCTGCGAACACAAAATAAAAATTATATGTATGTGATATGTATGCAAGTATGCATGGATGCATGATGCTGATGTGGGCCTCACCCCCCAAACCGATACCGATGTGGGCCTCGCCTCTAAACTGACACTCATGTGGGCTTCGCTCCCAAACTGATATTGATATGGGCCTCACCCCCAAACTGATGCGGATGTAGGCCTCGCCCCTAAACTGATATTGGTGTGGGCCTCGACCATCGAGACTCATCCCCAAACTGATACTGATGCGGATGTGGGTCTCGCCCCTAAACTGATACTGATGTGGGCCTCGACCCTCGGGACTCATCCCCAAACTGATACTGATGTAGGCCTCGGCCCTGGGACTCATCCCCAAACTGATGCTGATGCGGGCCTCGACCCCCAAACAGATACTGATATGGGCCTCGCCCCCAGACTGATACTGATATGGGCCTTGACCTTCCGGACTCATCCCCAAACTGATACTGATGTGGGCCTCGGCCCTGGGACTCATCCTCAAACTGATACTGATGCGGGCCTCGACTCTCAGACTGATACTAATGCGGGCCTTGCCCCTAGACTGATGCTGATGTGGGCCTCGCCCCCTAGACTGATACTGATGTGGGCCTCGCCCCCAGACTGATACTGATATGGGCCTCGCCCCAAATTGATATTGATGTGGGCCTCGCCCCCAGACTGATACTGATGTGGGCCTCGCCCCCAGACTGATACTGATATGGGCCTCGCCCTCAGACTGATACTGCTGATGTGGGCCTCGCCCCCAGACTGATACTGATATGGGTCTCGCCCCAAATTGATATTGATGTGGGCCTCGCCCCCAGACTGATATTGATGTGGGTCTCGCCCCCAGACTGATATTGATATGGGCCTTGCCCTCAGACTGATACTGATGTGGGCCTCGCCCCCAGACTGATACTGATATGGGCCTCGCCCCTAGACTGATACTGATGTGGGCCTCGCCCTCAGACTGATACCGATATGGGCCTCGCCCCGAACTAATACTGATGTGGGCCTCGCCCCTAGACTGAAACTGATGTGGGCCTCAACCCTGTGATTCATTCCTGAAAATTACTGACACTGTACTGTTGCTGCTTCTGGTTGGCTTGTATTTGCCGCTTTCTTTTTTTCTCCGTTGAAACCTTTGAATACAAAACAAAACAAACACAAAAAGAATGAAAAATACGTTACGTGTATGCATGCATGCATGAATGAATGAGTTTCCTATCCCGTTGGGTTAGGTTTTCTGTCGATACTCTTGGTGGATGCTCGGTCTTTTGACAAGTCTGTCATCTTCCCTAACCAACGGGTATCTATGATGGCTTTCAAGACAAAATGGGGTTAACATGGTTCATGTATGCATGAGGTGCATGAGATGTGTGTGATGTATAGAATGCATAGGTCGGCCCATTATCATTTTAAAGCGTTTAACCACACCATTGCGCGGTGCAAACTTGTCCCAATTGAAAAGGCCCAACAGGTTTACACCTTTGCGATAACATAGCTAAACAACTTCAAATGATAGGGGGCCCAAACACAAGCATAAAGAAAAAAATTTCTATAGAGTGGCCCATCGGCATTTCAGAATCTTTTGGCCCAATTGTCATAGGATACGAACTCGTCCCAGTTTAAATGGCCCAACAAGTTCGCATTTCTGACAAGAAGTCCAATTGCATCAAAATGAGCATGGTCCACAAGCACAAGGAAATAGTTGCTATAGGCCATACAACCCCGGTCTACGTGTGGGTTTGCGGGAGTGTAGACAAAGACTCTCGCTGGCGAAGGATTGCCCACAACTAGGTCTCCCCACTCAAGGGTTCGAGCGACCAAGTGAGTGCACCTTTTTTATACCTTACAGTACGTGCCAACGAGTTATGGTGTGTGACTGACTGTTAGATGGATTTCCCGTTGTAGATTCCCTAGAGGGAGGGTGGAGCGAGGCTCTCTTAAGTACCCGAGCCTCTTAGGCTCTTATCGCTTGGTGACAAGAATAAACAACGAGTCTTCCAAATTAGTCAATCACAATAGGCTACGAGTAAATGATTATCTAGGTGCCTTCACAGCTTTTCCTTATAGAAAGGTAGTGAATGAAGGAAGACACCAAACATTACCCAGCCTTAAAATGTCTTTGATCAAACCCTTTTTAACCCACAGTAGACACGGTTAATTAAAGCACAAATCCAAACATTACAAGACATTATTTCGGGGCTGATTCTCTATCCCCAGTGGAGTCGCCAGACTGTAGGACACAGAAACTGGGCGACGCATGCTGTTCCGGGCTCGCGGCCCGGTTGGGAGTACGGAGTAGCCCGCGGGGGACTAAACCGGAGAATAATGGAGTCGCCACCCGGTGTGAACCGGGACAAAGGTTTAAGGCCGCACTCACCCCTCGCAAGGGAAGACCTCAAACCGTTGGGTTCGGAATGGTCTCTTACTTATGCCACTTGTAATGAAATGATTTGTGCAATAATTTAACCAAGCCTAAGCAACATATTTCCAAGAGTATTCTACTTTTAGGTTCACATGCATGAAAGTAATCATCATAAGTACAAGGCTCATATCTAAGTTTGCATATAACCTATTTGCATATAATCTATTTCCCAATTTGCATACATAAAGATAAATACGGCTAGCATGCGATGTCATAAGCACATTACATTCGATCATAGGCATGCAAGTAGATAATAATAATCGCACATGAAAGCAAATTGGAATAACGGCGAACATGCAATAGCACACGGCAATCTCATGAACATACTTCGATCATATAATGCGGAAAACAAAGAACAACCTAGACATAATGCAAATTCCAAACACAAAATAAATGAGTAATCATGCTTGAAAATGAACAACCAAATAGGCTAAATCATGCTTAAGAACCAAGTAACATACTAACGGCCTAATCATGCTTGAATACCATCTCATGAACACATCAAATAGATAAATGCAGAGATACAAATAGTATGATTGATTACATGATACAAGAGAAATCACCTAAGAAACAATTATGCATTACATGTGATGAAAAGGACTCAGTTCAGTGTACGCACGTTCGTGTAGCGTTTGAAAACGCGTTCGAACGGTAAACAGAAGGTTCGCGTTCGTATAGCGTTTGAGAACGCGTTCGAACGGGACAAGACCTGATGAAACAAAACACATTCGCGTTCGAGTAGCATTCGTAAACGCGTTCGAACGGTAAACAGAAGGTTGGCGTTCGTATAGCGTTTGAGAACTCGTTCGAACGGGACCAGACCTGATGCATGATAAAATAAAGGAAATACGTGCGCGTTCGAGTAGCGTTAGTAAACGCGTTCGAACGGTAAACAGAAGGTTCGCGTTCGTAGAGCGTTCGTAAACGCGTTCGAACGAACTGAGACAGAAAACATCCGTTCATGCGGTGTTCTGAAACGCGTTCGAACGGGGTTACAGCAGTGACCTTAAAAAAAACAGTAAACAACATGACACATACGTGAACGGGTGAATATATGACACCTAATAAATAATAACGGGATACAAGGCGCGGCAAAGCATCGTGGTAAAGGATTTTAACCCCTCAACATAGAGGACCTTTAATCCAACTTACTAAGCCCATGCGCTAATAACATAATGCACATAAAAATAAAGACAATGATATCGGACTTTGTATACCTGATTGAACACATCTTACATTCAACCGAATATACGTCATCCGGCGCGGCAAAGCATCGTGGTAAAGGATTTTAACCCCTCGAAACGAAGGACCTTTAATCCAACTTACTAAGCCCATACGCTAATATCATAATGCACATAAAAATAAAGACAATGATATCGGACTTTGTATACCCGATTGAACACATCTTACATTCAACCGAATATACGTCATCCGGCGCGGCAAAGCATCGTGGTAAAGGATTTTAACCCCTCGAAACAGAGGACCTTTAATCCAACTTACTAAGCCCATACGCTAATATCATAATGCATAAAAAAATAAAGACAACGATATCGGACTTTGTATACCCGATTGAACACATTTTACATTCAACCGAATATACGTCATCCGGCGCGGCGAAGTATCGTGGTAAAGGATTTTAACCCCTCAAAACGGAGGACCTCAAGCTACCGTTTTCGCTCCGTTTCGCTGCTGTTTTGCTGTTGTCTTACTGCTGATTTTCGGTCACTGTGTTTGCTGTATTTAGGCTACTGTTCTTGGTGTATTTGGGTTGCTGTTTAGGTGTGATTTGGGCTTCTGTTTGGGTGTGATTTTCGGTGGTGTTATGGTGTGGTTTGAGGGCTGTTTCGGTGAGGTAAAGGGGCTGTTCGGGATGGGTTTTGCTCACGACAATGGGGGTTCTTAGGCTTGTGATTTTCGGTTATTGAGAGTGAGTGAGGGAGGAGGAGAGAATTCTTTATTGCTTATAGCTTTTGTTATGTGTGAATGCTAGGAGTTTCTTTTTGTGTCTATGAGCTAGGGTGTTAATGCCTTGCAGAATTTTTGAGGTTTGTATGAATGTGCTAGCCCTTTGGATGTGTGGTGGAGGCTTCTTTTTATAGGCAAAGGCTAGGGTTAAATCTTGTTCAAAAAGGAATAAATCAATTAGTGTTTTGCAAGGAAAGTCAAGAGATTTGATTGGGGGACATGATTTGGTTAGATTAGGAAGGTGGTAGATTTGATTGATTTTAATTAGGCATGATTTTATTTTAATTTGGTATATGATTTTTATGATTTTATTTTAATTTTGGTATATGATTATTATGATTTTATTTAATTTCACCATGTGTTAAATATGTGTTTTATTAATTTGGATATGTTTTATGGGCTTTGGTGGGCTAATTGGGCTTGGGTGTGAGGCTAGCAGCAAAACCAGAAATACCGACACCGTTCGAACGCCGATTCGAACGCTACACGAACGCCCGCAATCTGCTTGACGTTCGAACGTGGTCACGAACGCAGCACGAACGAAAACAATGAACTTGTGAAATGAATCTAATGACATACTTATTTTGAATTTCCCCTTCCGACGTCCGTTTCCCGCGACTTCCGTGACATAAAAGGTAGTGCCTCTAAATGAGACTCATCATAAGGACTTATATGCAAAAATGCAGTGCCTACAGTCGCCTGCACTTTGATGAGACTTGTGTAATGTGTAACAGTGACAATCCTATCAAAGTTATGCAATGCATTTTCACTTACGTGGCTCGCCAGCTGCCATCTGACTTGCCTGCTGTCTCGACTGAGTTGATGATGCAGTGGACCTCGATCCTGGGACTCATCCCGATAGCTGCAACCGACAACAGGTGCCTCGACCCTGGGACGCATCCCAATACCACTGACAAAATGTGGGCCTCGACCCTGGGACGCATCCCAATACCTTTGATATAGTGGACTATGTAGTCATTGAGGACGATGATCGTGCTTCTCAAGCGAAGCAATTGGAAGTGCCAGTTGAGCATTTGTTAGGTTTTGTTGATGGATCTATTGTCTTCGGATCAGTTTGGCAAGGGATTATTCTGGACTCTTATCAATCTGCTGAATCTATTGGCTATCTGGAGGAAGCTTGGGACTTCATCAGAACAATACCGTTCAAGCCTTGGATATTCTTTGAGGTGATTATCAGATCCGCACTCCCACGTTGAGGACAACGTGTTTTCAAAGGGGGGAGTAATGTTAGGACCCTTGGGTAAAATAGGAAACAACAAAGGGTAAATGGATCATTTTAGTTATTTAGGATTTGAATATAAATTAGGGTGTTTTGTTTCAAAAGGGGATGCTATCATTGTTGTTTCAATTGGAAATGGGGACGGGAATTGGAGGGGAAACCCTAGGAGGCTGCCAACACCTTAATGTTGAGCAAGGGTTGGTGGATTAATCTCCACCTTCAATTATCTTGTATTTCAGTTCGTTTTATGAATTATATTACATTCTAGTTTCTGTTTTGGGTGTTTTTGCCGTGAGATTATTGAAGGATTTTGTGGGTTCCATCAATTTGTATTAGAAACACCCAAAACAGAAACACCCAAGGGTCCTGACAACATGTTTGCACAGGTTCTAGAAATTCAAGAATCTGTTAGACTATCATTTTGGAATTGTTCCTGGATTTCGCTGATATTGTAAAGTAGCAACTCTTTATGTTATGTTTGGAAGCACTTTTAAGCTGTGCCAGTTACATTTTATGCTTTTATTTTCTGCTTATTAATCAGGTCATTTAGAGCATATGAACCACCTCGGGTTGAAAAATTACCATCAACAATATGTATAATTTGTTTGTATGTTTTGTTTCCATTACTTGCTAGGATAATGAGTTTTTGCCCTTTCAAAATGCACGTCTTATGTAGTTATTATTTCTATAATTTGGATTAGGTAGTTGTGCTATCTGATCTTGTTATAGCTTATGTTCTTTAGTTTAAGAGTTATTAATTCAAATATCTGAGCCTATGTTCTCATCTACTTGTTAGTTATTTAGTATATAAAAAATACTTTATAAGTGTTGACATTGTCAGTCACTGACTGGTGGTATTATACTTCATTATTTTTGGCTGTACAGTGTTTATTTATCATGAAGTCCAATATTACCATGCTTTCATTGTTCACTATTGTAGGGACAAAGATCAAGAGGGCACTGGTATACAAGATCTAGCCATGTGTTTTTCTGGACTTGAAGAGAAGGTCCTTGAGCAGTACACACATTTGCAAAGGTACAAGTGAACTTGAGATTAGATGGTGAACAACAAGGGGCTTTGGGCTTGCTTCTTTATCTTGCTCAAAGACAAGCTGTAAAATACTTCTCAAGCTGTCTCTTTTCTTAATTTTTCTTTTTGCAGAGGCAAATTTGATCAGAACTGCAGCCACGACATTTTTGTTGGATTCAGGTGTTCAATGGGGAGCAGCACCAGCCGTCAAAATGAGGAACTAGCGACTTCTTGGTTACTTTCTTTCTGAAACTACTTTGACAAAAGCTTTTTACTCAAGCAGCTATAAACTTCTGGTATTTGTAGGGTGTGCTTGATGTAGCCGTGGAGTTATTGCACACTCTAGTAGCCGTACACGCAGAGGTACTTCACCTTGTATCTTGCAGGGTGTATACACAAAGCTTTGTTAGCTCTGGTAATGTAAAAGCCTTTTTAGCTCTGGTTGAGTTATGTATTTTTCATTGCAGGTCTTCGCTGGTGCTAGCCCCCTCTTGGACAAGACACTTGGCATTCTTTTGGAAGGTCTGATTGATACGTCTCTTAGCCTGTTTGATGAAAACTAATCCAATAATCTTAAGTTACTTGATGCAAATGGTTTCTGCCAGCTCATGCTCGAGGTAGTATAATTCTCTTATTTCCTCTTTGAAGAGGTCTTGCATCCAACTGTTGAGATTCTTGCTACCTGTTACTCATAGCTCTACAATGATGGAAAGTTGTAGAATTTGTATCTTTTATTTTACTTATGAGACATTGTAGTTGAACGTGCAGTTAAAAGAAAAGTAACAATTAAATGAAAGAAGGTTGAATCAGGTTATTTCTTGTTTACTTCTGCTGTATAGGTTCTTCTGCACTGTGATTGACTGAAGTTTTTTCCCCTGACTTCTTTTCTGCAGCTTGAGTATTTCAAGACCATATTGAATCCATATTTCACGAATGATGTGAGGGAGTCTTTGAAAAATTTGCAAGGGGTGCTATTAGAAAAGGCCACGGTAAGTGTCTCTGAGGCGGTAGAGAATCCAGGTCATCATCACCGGCCAACTCGTGGAAGTGAAGATGCACTTGCAGATGAAAGACAGCAAGGAATGACTGTCACCTGATGATCTGATTGTAAGATTCTTCACCCTATTGTGATATCCTCCCATTGCTTTTTCCATTGAAGAATATTACCAGCTAACTTTTCATCACGAATTGTCAGTCTTGACTTTTGTGTTGCAACCATTCCATATGCTGCAGGCTCTTGGACAGCAGTATAGCTCTGAGTTGATTCAAGCAGAGCTCAGGGGGACTCGTATCAATACAGCATGCTTCGCCGAGTCAATTCCATTGGACTCTGTACCAGAATCAGCTAAAGTTGCTTATGGATTCAGACGTTCAAGAGATCCCTCCGGCAAAAATTACCCCGCCATGGATTCTCCCTGCAGAAACTACAGAAATGCACAACCAACTGGATCTCCTAGTTTCTCACGGCAAAGGCTTAGATTTTAGAAAGTAGTCACATTTTTGTCTATTTGATTTTCCAACGTGGATGCACAATTGTTGTATTTTTAGTTCATACATTTTTATTGAACGAAATCGATATTCTTTCCCTTGTAAATACTTGTGAGACAGTTAACACTGTTATTATTGTTTCTCAAATACTAACTATGAAAATGCCCAACCTTGGACCAATCCATCTGGTCGGACACCACTAATTGAATATACAGTTGATACTTAAATTGAGGAAAGCCATGTTCATAAACAATAATGAAAGCTTATGTATGTGTTTAACTAACAAGATTTGAATGCTAATACAAATTCAAAGTCTGCTGCTACACATCACGATGTGATCAGTTTGATATGTTAAAATAAGAGAAGGCGACAGAAGCAGAGCATTGAAGGTAAAACATGTTTCTTCATTGAGTGTGCAACCTGTTCTTCAATTTAAGTTGTCCTCAGTGGAGGAGAAACTAGGATGACTCCATCGCCTCTTACAAAGAGAAACGGAACAGTGCGCCTCGTAGTCTGAAAAAGAAAAAAAGCGTGCCTCGTAAGTTTATTGCCCAGAAAGTGAACAGATGAAACTATTCTTTCATCTAACTTATTTGCACAATTTTCACTTGAATGAACGAAGACAGATTTCTCAACACAGAAAAATTTCACACTTATTTGGCCCACTCAGAATTTATAATACTTGAATATGAAATAATTTTCCTACATAACACTTGGGCTAAAAGCTCAAGCTTCCAGTGACCACAATGATTCAACAGTATTGACACATGGTTTCTACTTTCTAGTTAACATGATATCTTCTATAGCAGATACTACTACAACATTAAATTCAATAAAAGAATTCTAAGATTTCAGCATACCCGAACAATCTCTTCATAAGTTTCATCATCAATTTCCACCGTAGTAACAACTTCTTCAACATCTCCAAGGATCATATTTAAATGCTGATCATATGCCTGCAAAGACAGATTGCACCAATAGAAACAAGGACAACTCTAGAACCACAGACATTAGTAATTTACGCTTAATTACTAAATTGCAAGGGCTGACACGATTGAATACTTAATTTTCTTCCACAATGTTGTTCAACATAATATTTCACACAGTTTTTGTATTTATGTTCATATTGGCACCAGCAATTCTATATCATATCAATAACATCAACTGTTTTGTCATTTTTTTTTGCCACACGTAGATGTATAAAGTGAAAGCAACTATACTTGTATCCTTATTCTCCTCTATCTATATCCGCAGTAACCTTTTCCTTCTCTGTTTTTTTGCTTCAAGCGAAGCCTATGGTAATATATTTAGGTTAAACGAACAAATTTGGAAAAAAAAAAAAATTCGGTAGTTTTATGCTAAAACCCTAATTTTTTTCTTTGATAAGAAACTGATCTAAAACCCTAAATTCTCGAACACCCAATACATAACAGGAACCCGATAATCAAATAGACACGAACCAATATGCCAATGTACAAGAATTCCTAAACAAAATCCTAAATTAAAGAAACTGAAAAATACTAGTGTAGAAGCATACGTTGTATGTATAAATTTCTTGAAAAAGAAAGGTGAATTAAAATAATTACATGAAGTTTGCCGCGGAGTTCACGGTCGGATCTGAGCTTGACGTAGATGCGTTCGTCGAGGCTGAGTCTTATGAGATCCAACGGCTCCTTTACTGCGCTTTCTTCTTCGCTTGCCATTCTTGCCCTCTCTTCGCACCGGCTACAGCCACCCTCCGCATTTATAGTGTTCGACTTATTTAACAGAAAATTAAAACTTTAGGGGTGTTATGTAATATTATGACTTTAAAGGGTTCGTAAGTTAATTTATAATTTTCATTTTTTTTTTCTCTGTTTTTTTGGAAATGTCGGAAAGCCAATAACTAAACCACCCGATTCAGGTTTAAGTGGAGCAGGTAAAATTCCGGACTGTTTCAGATTCTTATAAAAAATATATTATCACGGGACCTAATAACTAAATCTTAAGTCTTTTATCATCATGCCACATCCTTTAGGGACATTGAATGTGTTTCTTCGATGAGATGGCCACATTCTCACTCAAGGAATTCAATAATACCCATTCTCTCTTATTGTTTTCATAATATTATTACCTTTCAAGTTATAAAAGTCAAAAAATTGTTTAATATTCTTGCATATTTTTACTTATCTTTTAAAACAATTAACATTCTGTATAATTATTAATTCGTTAAAAACATATCAATATAACATTTCTATAGAAAATTAACCTAAATCTAATATTATATAGAAAAATATTTTATTGGATTATCTTAATAAATTTATTCTAGTTACACTTTAGATTAATTCAATTTTACATTCTTTCATGTTTTATTTTATATTGAATAATAAATGAATAAAACAAAACTAGTAATATAATTGGTTAATTAGTAATTTATCAATAGATCAATAAATTGACACACAAAAAATTAATTAAAAAATAACTCAAAAACTAATAAAGAATATATGAGAGGAGTATGTTTTTTCTCTTTTTGCCATTTTATTTTTAGTTTTTTATTTGAGTAATTAATACATTTTTAATTATTCCAATGAATTAATAATGATATGAAAATGTAATTATCTTATAATAATAAGGATAAATATGTAAAACTTAATCAATTTTTTGACTTTTTTGTCTTAATAATAAGGATAAATATGTAAAACTTAATCAATTTTTTGACTTTTTTGTCTGAGAGGAGTAATGAGTAATGTCGAAAATTATGAATTTATTAAGGGTGAAAGTGGTAATTTCCCTTACTTATATTCCTTTAATATTTTATATGACATCTGTTGATAGTGGTTTTTCACCCCCAATAAGTCAGCCTCCCGAGGAAGGGCAAGAAAAAAAATTCGCTTACGATAATGAGTTTTGTAATTAACAGAGGAAATCCTCAAGGTCCTCGTTAGGGTGAGATCAGGCAGAATGGCACGAGCATGAGGCGCATAATCAATCCGACCAGAGGAGGTCATGTTCCGACCAGATGAGGTCATTTTCCGACCAGAGAAGGTCATGTGCATCATCCATAAAGCTGTGATGTGACTATAGCAACTTGTAAGGTGATCCTCTGATATGTACCACCTTTACAGGCTATCATCATAATTGTTGAGTGTGGCAGTGAACAAAACAGAGTGATGTGACAGGGCAGTTGGGGCAGAGAGCCCGTCAATCAGCCGGAGATTCACGTGGATGACGTCATGAAGATATGAGAGCAGTGTTACTTTTTCTTAGTATATAAGGGGAGGGAAAACACATTTGTAAGGGTTAGCAAATTTTTATTCAAGCACCACTTGTAAGAAAACACCAGGCAAACAACTCGGTATCATACGACCACCCTTTAAAAGAGGTCGGCCGAGCTCAGTTCAGTTATAAAAACAGTACACCACTTCGTTCCTGTGGACGTAGGTTGGATCTATTCCGCCGAACCACATAAATCCTCTGTCTTTTTTGTATTGTTCTGCTAAATTTGCTTTTGGCCCCCATAACCAAAAAAATTCACGGTTGGAGGAGGATTGTTCAAGGTGCGGTATTCAAAATCTGCCCCTGGAACAAAAATCACCCGTCAACAGTTGGCGGCGTCTGTGGGGAGAGAGCAAAAAGCATTTGACATAGTAAGACAATGGCAGAAGACGGGAACCATAGATTGTCGGAGGGTTCAACGACTGGGTGGATGGAGAGAATGTAAGAAAACATGAGGAATGAAAGAGAGACAAACCAAGTTCTCATGAAAGCCATAATGGAAAAGTTGGAAATCCTTGAAAAGATGAACAATGAAAGGATGGATGGGTTGGACCAAGTCGGAGGAGAGATGAGATAGCGAAAGGAAAGATGGTTGTAGATCTGGGCGGAGATGATGAGCCCGGGAGGAGAGATCCCCAGAGGGTGAGATCTGTAGTGATAATCGGAGCCTTGCCAGCAGAAACAGCGTGGGAAGAAGAGAAATAGAGGCAAACTCTGGAGTCCTCATGTAATAGCCCACGTTTTAAGAAGGACAAGCATGAAAGACATGGTGGGAAGATCGAGAGGTGTCCAGCCACGGTGGACGTCGTGCTCGGAGTAGCAAGCGTGAAGAAGCCCGTGGGAGGCAGCGTGATAATACTGACGACCAGATGAAGGACTGGTTCAGGAAAGAAATGAGAAAATGGGAAGAAAACATGAAGACAAATACATGAGATGGTATGGACGGAGAAACGGCCTCCCACTTTACAGAAGAGATCTTGTCAGCAGAGTTCCCTAGACGGTTCACCATGTCATCTATGAACTCTTATAAGGGTCATACTGACCCTAAGTCTCATATTGAAAGTTTCATTTTGCTGAAGGGATGATAGAAGAGGCCATCTGCAAGGTGTTCCCTTTAACCCTGAGCGCGGCCCGCGATTTTGTGGTTTAGAAGTCAAACCCCGGGGAGCATCAGTAGTTTCTCTCAGCTCAGGAAATATTTTGTTCGACATTTCAAAGGAGCATGTGTGCCAAGGAAGACGGTGGGAGCGTTGAGACTGATGAAACAAGCGGATGATGAGCCCCTGAAGAATTTTATTGAAGGATACCATAATCTGGTGCTCGAGGTTTGAGCATACGAGTCATCGGAGGCGCTGGAAAGTCTCAAGGGAGCTCTGAAGGTCGGGAGGTTGTGGACTCACCTGAGGATCCAAGACGTACCAGATTATGCCACAGCTCTAGAGTTGGCCAGGAAGTTTATTTTGATGGAGGAGGAGGAGAAGATTGCCCGAGGATGGGGCACCCGTGTTGGAATATTCTAAGCATCCCAAGATCATTAAACAAGCATGAAACAAGTGCGAATACAACGAGGGAGTTGCGGAATACTCACATCGATCGGTTGAGCGGCGCGAAGGAAGACAAAAACAGTTTCTGCTCACCAACAGCTCACGGCAGTGGCTATTTTTCCCTCCACCATTTTTGGCCATTGATGTCCTTAAAGCTCCAAGCTTTGTGATGAAACGATTCCATGCTCATGTGTGGACTTCCCTATCACCTTCGCATGTCTCTCGGAGTGCTAGCTCTCTTGATTTTTGCCACAAAAATCATACATTTGCTTCCCTTTTCTCTTTGGCTCACGGCAAAAACAGAACCAGTGAAGAAGAAAAAGAGTGGTGTTGATTGATACAAAAAAAATTTGTATTAATATTTGTTTTCAAAAAACAAATAAACATATACAAATTTCCTTTTCCAAAAAGTCAAGCATTAAATGCTTTCCATCAACTCCCATCAAGTCACATCAATCAATCAATCAATCAATTGTCACATCACTCAAAGTGACATGTGATTTGACGCTTGATGTGACTAATGATTTGACGCTTGATTTGACTTGCGTGCCGCACTCGAATTCGAAATGCGAATGCACTCGCAAACAATCCCGGGCTCGGGTTCGCTAATTCCAAATTAACGAATTTTCCATTTCGTCGTAATTAAATGATTATGCCTAGCGAAATCACTATTCACGTCGCTAACGAATTAATTCTAAATTAACTCGTACGCCTGAATTAAAATCTAATTTTAATTCCACGTCGAAATCCAATTTCGTTTAATATATCGAATATATTAATTTAATCGATTAATTCTAAATTAATCGTTATCTCTCTTTAAATGATATTTTATCCCAGATAAAATATCTCCGCAATTAATCCCAGATTAATTTTCTCTCTCATCTAATTAATCCCAGATTAATTAAAAGTGCGAGTCATACGTCATCGGTGAATCTTCGGGAAGCAACCCATGAGATCCCCGAATATGGTGGCAGTAAATTCGGTCGTCGGACTATCCGAACACGTAAGTACCTAGTACTACGCTTATACCAATTTACAAGACAAGGTTGGCTTCTAGCAAAGCGCCATGCCTACCCAATTCTCCAGAAATATCCTTACATGAATATAAGATCTATATCAGGCATAGTATACGTAGTATTGCGTATTTCGATCTAGTATCGGATGATCACGTGCTAGGCATGGGGCTGGAATTGTGTCTGCCCCGTACGAAGCACATATAAGATGCCTGGTAACTAGTCTCTATAATCGGATATACATGACCTAGTCATAATATCCCGATAGCTGCAACATTTAAGAGAACCAATCTCGTATCCTACGTGACCATCATCTCCATATGACTGGAGTGATACTTCCATCTTGACATCACACCCAACACTACGATTCTCGATATACCCAGAAGAGGCGTACACAGAAACCGGTTAAAGCCCTGGACGACCAAAACCAAAATATATTGATTGTCGTAAGTATTAGCGGTGCAAGTCTCAGGTTAAGACCAAATACACCTACCCTGATGTCGGACTTCCATAGACACATAGTCATACTACCATTGGAATTCCGAGGGGGTCTATCCAGAGCGAAGCTGTTTCTCGTACCATCGGTAAAACATAACCTCCTATTAAACTTGCATGAGTATCTTATACCCAAATATATGAGAACTATGTCGTTGTGCCCTCACAACGCGCACAAGTGTAATACTAGTCTTTTACGCATTTATCGATGTCCAATCTCGATAATACTCTAACTAGGGATATTTAATGATTTATCCTTCGTAGACTGATACTGTCTCATATAATTCTCAATCCAGGAACAAATCATAGGGACCTCCTATCATTTATACATCTTGGTGATCTAATCACAAATGATAAGAGTGCAATCTCCTTTGTCACATAGTTAATTTGTACAACAAGATCATGATCTGTACAAATAGTGACGCTATAGGTCATAATTGTCCAACAACCCGGAGGACCAAGATACTCAGGTTGGAAATCAGCGGGATTTGGATAGAAATATGAGGAGACCAGTCTCGAGGCAGAAGGAGCTTATGCCGACGCCTCAGGATAATCAAGTTCAAGAGAGGAGGCCGTCTGTCCAAGTCAACCATGTCGCAAGGGGGACAGTGTGCACCCCCTGACCAAATCTCTAGCCTAGATAAATCGGGAATCCAGGATAAAGGTCTATTGGCCGAGCCTGTCATGAGGAGGTTCTCGATTGATGTGGGAAACAACATGACTTATTGCATATACCATAATGTAAGGGGACAAGCCACAAATGGATGCAGGGACCTGCAGAAGCAGGTGGAAGACCTGGTAAAAAAAAGGCCACATGGATGAATGCATAGACCAAGTGGCTGCGGAGGACGACCAATGCTGATAGTGATAGTCATCAGGTTGGGTAATTGTAATGCTGAGATGCAGATAGGATATTTTTAGTAGAGCCTCTCTTATAATGACTTTCAAAGAGTTGTAAGAAGGGCAGTATATCCCAAGAATACGAGTAAGACTTTCCATTTCATAAATAAACACTTGTTTATACATGCTTGTTTATTATGGCCCAAATATAGGCTGAGGTGTTTTATGGCTCGGGTCTGCTCTCGTACCGCCGAGGCCGAGGTGTTTTATGGCTCGAGTCTGCTTTAATACCGCCGAGGCCGAGATATTTTATGGCTCGGGTCTGCTTTCGTACCACCGAGGCCGAGGTGTTTTTTATGACTCGAGTCTACTTTAGTACCGCCGAGGCTGAGGTATTTTATGGCTTGGGTCTGCTCTCGTACCGCCGAGGCCGAGGTGTTTTATGGCTCGGGTCTACTTTAGTACCGCCGAGGCCGAGATTTTTTATGGCTCGGGTCTGCTTTAATACCGCTGAGGCCGAGGTGTTTTATGGCTCGGGTCTGTTCTCGTACCGCTGAGGCCAATGTGTTTTATGGCTAGGGTCTGCTTTAGTACCGTCGAGGCTGAGATGTTTTATGGCTCAGGTCTGTTTTTTTACCGCCGAGGCCGAGGTGTTTTATGGCTCATGTCTGCTTTCGTACCGCCGAGATCGAGGTACTTTATGGCTCGGGTCTTTTTTAGTACCGCCGAGGCCGAGGTGTTTTATAGCTCAGGTCTGCTTTAGTACCGCAGAGGCCGAGGTGTTTTATGGCTAGGGTCTGCTCTCATACCGCCGAGGCCGAGGTGTTTTATGGCTCGGGTATGCTTTAGTACCGCAGAGGCTGAGATATTTTATGGCTCGGGTCTGCTTTAGTACCGCCGAGGCTGAGGTTTTTATGGCTCGGGTCTGCTCTCATACCGCCGAGGCCGGGGTGTTTTATGGCTTGGGTCTACTTTAGTACTGCCGAGGCCGAGATGTTTTATGGCTTGGGTCTGTTTTCATACCGCCGAGGCCGAGGTGTTTTATGGCTCGAGTCTGCTTTAGTACCTCCAAGGATGAGGTGTTTTATGGCTCGGGTCTGCTTTAGTACCTCCGAGGCCGAGGTGTTTTATGTCTCGGGTCTGCTTTAGTACCTCCGTGGCCGAGGTGTTTTATGTCTCGGGTCTACTTTAGTACTGCCGATGCCTTATTATATTCGTTGGCATGGGGACAGAGTTTCTCCCTCATGACCTAGTGTTATTGCACAATGAGAGAACATTCTCTTATGACCAAGTTTTTATTTATGGTTCGAGGCTAGGTTGCGTCCCACCGATGCCTTATTATCTTCGATTGGCACGAGGCTGGGTTACGTCCCTCCAAATCTCTATTATTGTTAATGGCCAAGTGTTATTGTCTTCTGTTATATAAGACTTTACAGAATATTCCTCATGGAATTTCAAATTAGAGGGCATTGCTAGGAAGAGGAGAGCAGAGATGGTGAAGCCAGTCTCAGATTTTTGACTAAAGGTCAACCAGTGCTGATTCAGGTCGGCATCAGATGTCCAAGTGTTGAAAAGGTACCACAAGACATCAGATTATAACAATATGAGGTGCTCATGAGAGTATCAGTTTGAGGAAATCAGATTGGTCTCCGGTTTCACACACCGCCATCTTTTTTATAGTTCCCGGCATCAACTCGCTAACTCGTTGATACCGTGAACTAAGGGACGGATGTTGTGTTGGAAAATTATGACCCATAACATCACTATTTGTACAGATCATGGTGTTGTTGTACAAATTAACTATGTGACAAAGGAGATTGCACTCTTATCATTTGTGATTAGATCACCTAGATGTATAAATGATAGGATATCCCTATGATTTATTCCTGGACGGAGAATGATATGAGACATTATCAGTCCACGAAGGATAAATCATTAAATATCCCTAGTCAAAGTATTATCGAGATTGGACATCGATAAATACGTAAAAGACTAGTATTGCACTTGTGCGTGTTATGAGGGCACAACGGCATAGTTCTCATATATTTTGGTATAAGATACTCATGCAAGTGTAATAGGAGGTTGTGTTTTATCGATGGTACGGGAAACAACTTTGCTCTGGATAGACCCCCTCGGAATTCCATTACTAGTATGACTATGTGTCTATGGAAGTCCGAAATCAGGGTAGGTGTATTTGGTCTTAACATGAGACTTGCACCGCTAATACTTGCGATAATCAATATACTTTGGTTGCGGTCATCCAGGGCTTTAACAGGTTCTGTGTACGCCAATGCTGGGTATATTGAGAATCGTAGTGTGTTGGGTGTGATGTCAAGATGGAAGTGTCACTCCAGTCATATGGAGATGATGATCACGTAGGATACGGTACTAGTACTCTTAAGTACTGCAGTCATCGGGATAAAATGACAAGGTCATGTTTATCCGATTATAGAGACTAGTTACCAGACATCTGACATGTGCTTCGTACGATGCAGACACAATTCCAGCCCCAGGCCTAGCACGTGATCATGCGATACTGGACAGAAATACGCAATACCACGTATACTACTCCTGATATAGATCATTTATTCCTGTAAGGATATTTCCGGAGAATTGGGTAGGCATGGCGCTTTCCTAGAGGCCAACCTTGTCTTGTAAATCGGTAAAACGTAGTACTTGGTACTTACTTGTTCGGATAGTCCGACGACCGAATTTACTGCCAACATATCCGGGGATCTCATGGGTCGCTTCCCAAAGATTCACCGATGACGTATGACTCGCACTCTAAATTAATCTTGGATTAATTAGAACAGATAGAAAATTAATCTGGGATTAATTGCGGAGATATTTTATCTGGGATAAAATATCATTTAAAGAGAGAGAACGATTAATTTGGAATTAATCGATTAATTAATATATTCGATATATTAAACGAAATTGGATTTCGACGCGGAATTAAAATTAGATTTTAATTTGGGCGAACGAATTAATTTAGAATTAATTCGTTAGCGACGTGAATAATAATTATGCTTGGCATGATTATTTAATTAAATTATATTTAATTACGATGCAACGGAAAATTCGTTAATTTGGAATTAGCGAACCCGAGCCCGGGATTATTTGCGAGCGCATTTGCATTTCGAATTCGAGTGCGGCACGCAAATCAAATCAAGCGTCAAATCGCTAGTCGCATCTAGCGGCACATCATTCGTTAATCAAGTGATGGATGTCTTTCACTTTGAGTGATTGACGCCAGTCACTATTCATTGATTGATGGAAGTTGATGTGAGTTGATGTGTGTGGTGGCATTTATGGCTTTGGTTTTTGGAGGGAAAAATTTGGTATTTGTTTTTTTGGAAATATATTACCATTTTTTGGTTAAAAAAAACAATTACACATTCATCTCTCTCTCTCCATATTCTCCTCTCTCTCTCGGCAGTTCACTACCATTTCTTCATTGGTTTGAGCTGGGCAAAACCGAGTGAAAGGGAAGCAAGAGTGGGATTTTTTGGCAAAATCACAAGTGCTAGCACACTTACGAGACATGCGAAGGTGATAGGGAAGTCTACCAATGAGCTGGGAACCATTCGACGAAGCTGGAGCTTGACGAAGGACCACCATTGACGCCAAAACAGTGAGCTTGGAACAGCCACTGCCGTGAGCTGTGACAGTGAGCAGTTTTCAGTTTTTGTTCGTCGCGCGTTGCTCAACCGATCGATGTGAGTATTCCGCAACTTCGTTGATTAGTATTCACACATATTTCATGCTTATTATTGATCTTGGGACCTTAATAGAAACCAACATGTTGATGGTGATTTTTCACCCTCAAGAAGTCAACATCTTGAGGAAGGGCAAGAAAAGAATTTTCGCTTACGATGATGAGTTTTGTAATTAACAGATGAAAAACTCAAGGTCCTCATTAGGGTGAGATCAGGCAGAAGGGCACGAGCGTGAGGCACATAATCAATCCGACCAGAGGAGGTCATGTTCCGACCAGAGGAGGTCATGTCATCATCCATAAAGCTGTGATGTGACTATAGCAACTTGCAAGGTGATCCTCTGACATGTACCACCTTTACATGCTATAAGATGGCAAGCCTGCTTTCGGTGGGGTAGTTAGGGCAGAGAGCCTGTCAATCAGCCTAAGATTCACGTGGATAACGTCATGAAGATATGAGAGCAGTGTTATTTTTTCTTAGTATATAAGGGAAGGGAAAACAAATTTGTAAGAGTTAGCAAATTTTTATTCAAGCACCACTTGTAAGAAAACACCAGGCAAACAACTTGGTATCATACTACCACCCTTTAAAAGAGGTTGGTCGAGCTCGGTTCAGTTATAAAAACAATACACCACTTTGTTCCCGTGGACGTAGGTTGGATCTATTCCGCCGAACCACGTAAATCCTCTGTCTTTTTTGTGTTGTTCTGCTAAATTTGCTTTTGGCCCCCCATAACCAAACAAATTCACGGTTAGAGGAGGATTGTTCAAGGTGCGGTATTCCGAATCGGCCCCTGGAATAAAAATCATTCGTCAACAACATCTATAAAAATAAGTTATATTCAATTAGTGTTCTTCTTCATCTTATATAAAATAAAAAATTCACGCATTAAAAATATTAAAAAAAAAGGACATCACTACAGTACGTATATGTAGATACAACAAAAATACTCACTGTTGTATTCAAATCTAATGGATGATATTTAAATTTATTATTAAATGAAATAAATAAGTTATATTACTTGTAACCTAAACACCGGTAAATAAAATTTCCCCAATATAATGCCATCTACAGTTATATCTAACCCTAAACAAACCAAATCTTTGAATTATATTTCTTCTTTTTTCATGCAGTGACAACTAGATTCGGATACGGTTCTGATTTGGAACCGAAACCAAACCGGTAGGAACCGACCAGTTTCGATTCCGGAAATAAAACCAGATTTGTTGGGTTCAGTTAGGGTTCTACCATAGCCGAACCGAACAGAAATTGGACGGTTCCAACAGTTCGAACCGGAACCGTTGGAACCGTGTGGTTCCAACCAGTTCCACGGTTCTATCGAAACCCGGTTCTGATTGGAACCGTTTAGCCTAACGGCTAGTAGTCGTTGAGCCTGCCTAACGGCTAGTAGCCGTTGGGCTAGCAGCAGGGAGCAACGGCTCCCTACTGCCTTTATTTATTTATTTATTTTATAAAAGTAAAATATTAAATGTATATTTGATGAGGAGAAAATATATCACTATTTCCCGCCCCTTTGACTTAATATTTTGTTTAGTTTCTCGGGTTTGATGAATGTTTTGATGTGTTTTTGTTTATTTTACAGATAAAATAAAATCGAGACTTAATGGAATCAATCAGAACGAAATATGGAACAAATAAGGGCAAGAACTGGACTTGACATCTGAATTTTGGAGGTTGGAAACTTGAAATGACGTTCTAACGAAGTACAATTTTGAAAATTTCAACTTTGCGCAATTGTCGTATCGTGGACATAACGTTTCACTCCAATATCGGATTGAGGTGATTCAAGTTCCAGATTAAAGAAGACTCAAAGATCTACAACCTTTAAGTTCATAATAATTTCGAATTCTGAAGTTTTCATGACCGAAATAGATAAAACATCCACAAGTATGTTATGTGTAATTATTAAAGTCATTTTCAAAACAAACAAAAAAAATTGAAAATTAAAATTGTCAAGCTTCCACCAAACATGTTTGGTGGAGGATTTGGTGCCATGTTTTGTGGAGCAATTTGTGGAGAAATTGGTGGAGGCAAAATTTTACCTATAAATACCAAGCCATTTCATTTGTAAATTTCATAATTTCCTTGGTTTCTTAATAAGGAATTAAGGATTGTATCTTGTGTGTATTATTTAGTAGTTTTGTAATGTATTTTTATTTTTTATTTTTAGTAATAATAGTTTGTTTGTTTTTACTTTCTTTTTTGTTTAGTAGTTAAATTTCTGATTTGGGAAGGGTGAAGCTTTTATTATTATAATTTAGATTAATCTCCCTTACATTATAATATATAAATTATCTTAAAACCTGACTTAATTGGATACCTCGTTTATGGTCGGTTGGACTTAATTAAATTGATTTTAACCTGAGTAAATTGGATACCGCCTTTATGGTCGGTTGGAATTAATTATAACTTGACTTAATCAGGATACCGCCTATATGGTCGGTTGGAAATGTCATGCTAAATTTATATATAATAATAATGGAGATTTCTAAATTAGAAATAGTAAAGGTAGATTAATCTCATTTAATTTATAATATGGAAATTGTAATTTAATAATATGGATTAAAGTTGATACCGCCTTAATGGCTGGTTTTATTTATGTAACATAATGTGACACCGCCTATAAGGTTGGTATTTAGGTGACAGATGATTACCGCCTATATGGCTGGTTTATGGACAAATAATAACACCGTCTTTATGGCTGGTTTGACTTAATTGGGTAACACTGACAATTTCTATATTATAATAAAGTGAGATTTCTACATTTGAAATATTAAAGGTGGATCCCATAACCCCAGTATTTTATTTTTT
Organism: Zanthoxylum bungeanum; assembly: GCA_019454045.1. NCBI lineage: Eukaryota > Viridiplantae > Streptophyta > Magnoliopsida > Sapindales > Rutaceae > Zanthoxylum > Zanthoxylum bungeanum. The sequence continues at coordinate 55,338 of SKCR01011017.1, read as the reverse complement.
ATTTCATGGAAGTGATGAAGCACAATATTCACATGTTTAATATTGATTTAATTATATTATGTTTAATGCTTGGGTTTTTTTTATTGAATCTTAAGCTTAATGCTTCTTGTTGCCTGATCACCAATAAGATTGATGTGGTAAACTTAAAATGAACTCGGAAATGGGGATTTTAGGTTTCAGCCTTAGATTCAATAGCCCACGATCTCCCTTAAGGATAGATAACCCTTAAAAGATTTCCTTCCAAGATAGACATATACCTGTCGGGCGGGGGTAGCCATAATTGGAACTTAATCTTAATGAATTCATGTAACTTGGTTAACATAGACATATGATTAATTGGGTTTTACTGGGTGTTTTCATCTGACCATCGACAGAGGCTTTTGCATATCTTCGTGTTCCAGGTTAGCAAACTGAGTTATTACACATATATAAGAGAGTTAATTCATCATTAAATAATATTGTGTGAACTCACAACCCTAGATATTTGTGTCTTTTGTTTATTTTCTTTAGTATTTTTTTATTTATTTAGTAATTTAGCAAATCCACATTAAACCAACCAATCAAGCAATCAATCTCTTCTCCCTTTAATTAGATACTTGTAAATAAATAGAATCAATAATTAATAACAACAGTAAAATTAAGTCCTCGTGGGATTGATATTTTTATACTACTTAAGCGATACGTGCGCTTGCGTTACGTGTGTGATTTCACCGATCATGTTTTTGGCGCCGTTGTCGGGGACTTATTTTTCTTGCGTTATTAATTTTGAAGCTATCTATTTTACTTGTATCTAATTTTCTTTATTTTTATCTGTAATTTTTATTTCTTTCTTTTATTTTCAGGTGGTTGAAATGGAACATTATTGGGCGATGGAAGAATTACGAGCTTTACAAAGAGATGATACACCCCATATCAAAGAGCAGCAGTCCGGTTTTCTGAGGCCTGTTGTCCAGCCCAACAATTATCCATGGATGTCAGAGAGAAATAACACAACATTTGCTCGACCAATTCAAAGATGTGAGATATGCAATGGTAACCACCCTAGCGATCATTGCACGTACAACTACAATTCAGGGTGGCAGAATTATCAAAGACCTTCATATAATGAACCATCATATTTCACTGAACCACATTTTCCATCTTATCCACCATCAACCTACGATCTTCAAGGACCAGAACCATCAGTGGGAAGACAGTTGATGAACATGCTCGAGAAACGGGAAGCTAAACAGGGTGCAATGTTTATGAGTCAAATAAAAACCTTACAGAGACTGGTTAATGAATTGAGACAAATAATCAACAATCAGAACTACATACCTCACGGAGCAAATTCAAATAACACTGATGAAGCCTTCGAGTACCAAGCATTTCATGATAAAACCTTAAAAGGTGAGGAGGCGGAGTCAGAGGTATCAGTTCATGAGCCGGAACAGACAAAATCTCAATTTGATCTTGATTACTCATCGGACTCCGAGGAGGAACAAGTAGCAGAGCTGTCTATACCAATTACAGCAACAAGTGAGGATGAAACTCTGCATCCTCAAAATGAAGATCTTGGAGCATGCATTGTACAAATGTTTGAAGGATAATTACCTGAGCCGTTCATACCAACCACAGATGATAAAGACCAACAATCAGACATATCTTTACATCCTCAGATTCACACATATGGAGCATGTATTTCACAGATGACAGATGAAGAGCTGAACAAAGAAATTCTAAAATACATATGTGAAGAAAAGGTGGATCAATAAGCAAAACAAATGGATGAGCAAATGTCTAACCATATTGAAGATCTCATACATTCAGGATAAACATCATTGTATTGGGGAGTACAAATCAAAGACACCGCCCAGAAGCTTGACAGAATGAAACTCCTATTCAAAGTTAAGCACTATACGAGACTTCCTGATTTTCTTTCGTTTCTTTCAGTAACCACTGGAGCGACAAAGATTAAAAAGGTGGCACGAGCACTGAATGAGACAAAATTCTTTTTGCCACTTTACTGTTGGAAGAGACCCTTCAAAAGCAACGCTTATGGGATTGTCTTTAATCAGACGTCCAAAACCACGCTGAAACATCATTGACGGGTGGACTTCAGTCACGTCTGGCTGAAGACGATAAATTTAGCGCTAGCAGGGAGGCAACCCATGCAAAATTTTTATTTTCATTTAAATTTAAATTTTTATATTTTGTGTATACATGTTGTAGAATTTTTAATTTTGTGTGTTATTTTTGCAGGAAAAACATAGACGGAGCACTTAAAGTAAAGAAAACCAGTGAAAATGGAGTTATCACTGAATAAAGTTTGACAAAATCACGAAGTTAAAAATTCAATTCAGTAGAGACGGCGGAGTAAATAGTCAACTCTTGATACGCGTCCTAGTGGATATATTCGTCACATGACTCGATTTTGCCAAAAAAAAAGTTTAATGCCCCTAAAAGAAATCACGGTAACATTATTCCTTTATCATTCTTTTATTTTGTAACGCATTGGGGACAATACTAGGTTTAGATTTGGGGGTAAGTTTGTTTATGTTTATTTATTTTCTCCGTCAATTTTTTTTTCCTCCATGTTTTTATTCTCTGCATGTCGTGTGTTTTGCATGTTTTGTGTGTTTTAATTTCTGCATGCTTTATTTAAAAAAATAAAGAAAAAAATATATATAGTCTAATGATGAGATTGTTTGTCTCAGTAAAAAGTTCTAAGAAAAGATAAATGCTTATTTCACTTTTATCCCATACTTTGAACCTAATATCTAGGTCAGACTCATATGCACTTAAGAAAATAGTTATGTAGTAGTTAGATAATAAGGGATTGACAAAGTGACTAGTTAAAATAATCGGTGGTTGATGAGTGACCGTTTGCCTGAATATCTTTTTCTGTCTGCATCTATTTTTGATGTGAGGAATGATGATAAAAAAATAGTGTATATTAATAAATAACATCTGATATCCGAGTAATTAAGTCCGTAGGGGTGTCTTAACACCAAGTGCCATAAAGCCAACAAGTTTGGGAGTCACTGGCCTAAAGCTCGCTACATGGATTCAATATGTTATATATAAAAAAATTATTAAAAAAAATAGACGTCCGAGATCCGAGTAATTAAATTCACAGGGGTGTCCTAACACCTAGTGCCATAAAGCCAACTGGTTTGGGAGTCACTGGCCTAAAACTCGCTACATGGATTAAAGATGTTACTTAAAAAAAATCACATACCTCACTTTGCGCAGATTGTAGTAGACAGAACAATTTTAGATAGTCAGGTTGGTTTGACCCATTAACTACTGAGAATTGAGACAAAGTCACCTAGTTAATAACTTAGAATTAAAGCTGTTTGCAGGCCTATTCACACACACACTCAGAGTCTGATTTAGATACTTTGTTCAAAGGAAAGGATTTTAGTTGTAGTTTGCATTTTGAAGGTTACTTTAACTTTGTTGCTAGACATTATCTGAGGATATTGTATATATAGCTATTATTTTCTTTTATTTCTTTTTCTTTGTTTCTTTTGTCTTTTTGCTTTTGTGTGTATTTTATTGACGTCTGTGGGTATCGTCACTGTAAGCCCGATGAGTGGTAATTATATCACTATTTCCCACTCATTTAACTTATATTTTGTATAGTTTCTTGAGTTTTGTGAATATTTTGATGTGTTTTGTGTTATTTTGTAGATAAATAAAGTTTCAGGACTCTTTGGAGGTGATTTGGGGCCAAAACAGTGAAAATTGGACAAAAGGGCATTTTGGTAATTTTGGCGCATCGCGACACGCAAGCCTTTGGTGTCGCGATGCCTAACATGCGCCGGGTCCACAAGTCAGAATCTGAGAAGTTTGACTTTGCTAACGTGCGCCGTGCCACGTGTCACCATCACAACTGATCTGCTAACGTGTGTCGTGCCACGTGTCATCATCCTAAGGTGTCGACAGTCGCCATCGCCATGTGTCAGCCACTTCATCATTCACATCACCGATTGACCGAGTCAAAGTGCCACGTCATCGCCACACATCATCATCAGCCAATCACAGCGTGCCATGTGTCGCAATTCTATGGTGCCGACAATCACTTTTGCCATGTTTCACTACGTCAGCGCCACGTCAGCTTAATTATTGACTTATTTATCCGAATTGACACGTGGCAGATAAGAATCTAAAACCAGCCAATCACAAGCCGCCATGTCAACTCAATCATTCAGCTCCCAGCCGCCTTGCCACGTGTCACTTTATCACCTTATCCAGAATCCACGTGTCGAGCTCTTAACCTGCCACGTCGACAATCACGCGCGTCGTGATGCGAGTTGCGCGTCGCGACGCGGACACCCTACTGTCTCCTATAAATAGAGCTCGAAATTTCAGTTTCAGATGTACCTTCCTCTCTAATTTCTCTGATGTAAATATGGAGTTTTCTATCTAATTTCTTTTAATTTCAGTTTTGTAATTAAATTTTAATTACGTTCTGTAATAATAGTAATTTACTTTCTTTACTTTTTACAGTTTTTACTATTCACCATGAGGAGGTAACTTCCCTCTGCTAGGGTGAAAGGTAATTCTGTTACTATTGCTATTTAGATTAATCTCTCTTAAATATAATATATTCACTATTTAAAATTTGACTTAAAAAGGATACCGCTATATTGGTCGGTTGGTAATTCATTTTAATCTGGTTTAAACCTGACTAATCAAGGATACCGCCAGATTGGTCGGTTGGTAATTAAATTTTCTTACCGCCTATATGGCAGGTTTATTTTGGTTCCTCCTTTATGGCTGGTTGGACTTAATTTGACTTAATCAGGTTACCGCCTATATGGACGGTTGGTAAAATAATCACAAGTTAATATATTATATTAAGGGAGATATCTAAATAGTAAATAGTAAAAGTTGATCATTTTACCTTAGCATTTTATTTTATTGTAATTTATTTTTCAACTTTTACTTTACCGCAATTACTTTTCAGCATTTTTACTTTATGTCTTTTACTTTCAAGTTTTTACTAGCCCTAGTTATGTGTTGTAACTAAATTTGTTATCTGGGGTTGTGATGACTTCTAATATCACCGGTTTATAAGGGGTTATTTTATAGTTTGGGTAATTTAAAGGTTTACTTATTAAGTTTTAAGCTTAATGCGTCTTGTTAATTGGCCACTAATAAGATAGATCTGATAAATCTAAAATAAACTTGACAAAGGAATTCTAGGTTTCAGCCTTAGACTTAATAGCCCACGATCTTCCTTGAGGATAGATAACCCTTTAATAGATTTCCTTACAGCATAGACATATACCTGTTGGGGGGAGGTAGCCAGAATTGGAACTTAAACTTAATGAATCCAGGTAATTTGGTTGACATAGACATATGGTTCAATTGGGTTAAACTGGGTATTTGCGTCTGACCATCGATAGAGGCTTTCGCATAATTTAGTGTTCCAGGTTAGTAAACCGATTATTACACAAACATGAAATAACCACTTCATCTTTTAAAAGATATTAGAAAGATTCACAACCCTAGATAGTTTCCTAATATTGAATTTTCTTAAACCTACTTTCGTGCAATTTTATTTACTTGTTTTTAAATTCAAGTCTTCATCATTTCAAATCAATCAATCAACCTGTTAGATACTAGTAATCATTTGACCTAATAAAATTAATAGATTAGGTATTAAGTCCTCGTGGGATCGATACTTGTTATACTACTTGAACGATACGTGTGCTTGCGTTATACGCGTGTGTGTAAGCACCGGTCAAGTTTTTGGCGCCGTTGCCGAGGACTTATTTATCTTTCACAATTAGTTTTAAGGTTAGATACCTTTACTTGTATCTAATTTTCTTTTTACTTATTGTTTTTGTTTTCTTGTGTTTCAGGTTCTCAAAAACCTCATGAGACGAACCAGAAGCTTTGAACTCCGACCGCTTGACCCAGAAATTGAAAGAACCATCAGACAGTTGAGAAGGGAAAGGGGAGAAGCCCAAGAAGCTTTAGTTAACATGGAACCTGAACCTTTGGAAGTTGCACACCAATTCCCATTCGAGACAGAACCATTCCGGTGGTTGACAGACTCATTTCTTGTATTGTACTTCCTCCCTTACCAGCAAATGCGGGTGACATCAAAACATGCATTCAGATGATTCAGCAGTCAGTTCAGTTTGGGGGGAATGCAACTGAAGATCCTAATGCCCACATCAGCAACTTCCTGGAAGTTTGCGGCACTTTCAATTACAACCGAGAAGCTGAAGAAGCAATGAGACTGCGTGTTTTCCCATACTCCTTGAAGGACAGAGCTAAAGCTTGGCTGCATTCACTACCAGCAGGTTCCATCACAACTTGGAACACTTTAGCCACCAAATTTCTTGCAAAGTACTTTCCACCAGCCAGAACTGGAAAGCTAAGGAATGACATCACATCCTTTGTACAACAAGACTCGGAAACTCTCTACGAAGCTTGGGAAAGGTACAAAGATTTGCTCTGAAAATGTCCTCACCATGAGATTCCAAAATGGCTTCAAGTCCAGACATTCTATAATGGATTTTCTGGAATAATGAGAACCACAATCGATGCTACTGCTGGAGGAGCTTTAATGGCAAAAGGAGAAGATCAAGCCTGGGAAAGAATCGAAGAAATGGCTAACAATAATTCCTTGTGGCCAATAGAAAGGAGCATGATCCAAAGAATTATAGGTATTTATGAAAGTGGAGCCAATACAGCAGTCAACGCCAAGCTGGATCAGATATGCAAATTCATGGTAACCTTTACCACTGGATCCACAAGTTCACCATATGGAGGAGCACCAGAACCAAACCAAATTGAAGAAACGGTGAATTTTGTCAACAATTTCAACAGACAGAGGAACAATCCATATTCCAACACCTACAACCCAGGGTGGAGGAATTATCCCAATTTTTCATGGAGCATCAATTCAGGGCAAAAGAACAATCCACCACCTGGATTCCAATAGCAGAACTATCCATCACTTGGATTCCAGCAACAGAACAAAGGCCAGGAGAAGGCAAATGAACCAGGAATAGCAGAAGTGCTGGCTCAGTTAAAAAAGTACGATGCTATGTTTCAGAACCAATCTGCTTCCATCAAAGCACTGGAGAATCAAATCGGACAACTGGCTAATGCTCAGAGTTACAGACCGCCAGGTAATCTTCCCAGCAACATAGAACCCAAATCAAGGAACCGAGGGAAGGAGCAATGTCAAGCCATTACTTTAAAAGCGGTACTGAAATCAACAAAGATGTTGGAATCAAGGTATCCAATGAAGAAGTTCCAAAAAAAGCAGAGCAACAGATGGAGGAAAAAAAAGCAAAGGAAAAAGAACCAGAAAGAATCACTCCACCTCCACCTTTTCCACAGCGACTTCAGAAAAAACAAACTGGACAAGCAGTTTGCTCGTTTCTTGGAGGTTTTCAAAAAGCTGCACATCAACATCCCATTTGCAGAAGCCTTGGAACAAATGCCCAGCTATGTCAAATTCATGAAAGACATTCTTTCACGAAAACAGAGATTGGGAGACTACGAGACAGTAACATTGACGGAAGAATGCAGTGCCATCATTCAGAGGAAACTTCCCCGAAGTTGAAAGATTCTGGCAGTTTCACCATTCCATGCATCATAGGAGAACATAACTTTGGTAAGGCTTTATGTGATTTAGGTGCAAGTGTTAACTTGATGGCTTTTTCTATTTTCAGGAAACTGAAGATTGGAGAAACAATGCCCACTTCAGTCTCTCTACAACTTGCTGATAGAACGCTAGTATTTCCAAGAGGCGTAGTTGAGGATGTGCTGGTCAAGATTGACAAATTCATTTTCCCAGCATATTTTATTGTCCTTGATATGGAGGAAGACGCAGATGTGCCAATCATCATCGGGAGACCATTTTTGGCTACAGGCGAACCATTATTGATGTACAAAAAAGAGAATTAACCATGAGGGTACATGACCAAGAAGTAATATTCAATGTTTTCAAGGCCATAAATTTCTCAGATGATGAAAAGAAGGAGGAATGTTTCAGACTTGATGTGATACACAGTACCATTCAGAACTCCAATACAATGCAATGCAAAGTTCTATTGACAAACTTAAAACATGTCAATTGTCTGTGGAGCCTGAAGATAAAGCGTCTTTTGCACTGAAAAAGCCAATTCTTGCACTACAAGCAACATAACAGAAAAAGTTCCACCAGCTCAATGAATTGGAGGAATTTCAGAATCAGCCTTTTGAGGATGCCAAATTGTACAAAGAAAATGCAAGGAAAATACATGATAAGAAGTTAGTACGCATACAACTGGAACCAGGGCAGAAGGTACCGTTAAACAAATCAAGGGTGAAATTATTCCTATGGAAGCCAAAATCACGGTGGTCAGGTCCATTTGTGATCACCAAAGTTTTACCAGACAGAGCCGTTGAGATACGTGATCCTGACTCCAACAAAACATTCAAGGTTAAAAACAAGCGTGTCAAGCACTACTGGGGAGAATCATTTGAGCGACAAAAAGAAAGTGTCACACTTTCAGATCCAGCCTAACGTTCGAGAAGACACGTCTAGCTGACGACGTTAAACTTAGCGCTTGCAAGGAGGCAACCCATGCAATTTGTGTATATATTGTGATCTGATGTGTTTTATTTCTGTGTGTTTAATTTTTGCAGGTAAAGTCATTTCACGATGGAAGAAGCTCTCACAAATCTTCGCAAGCAATTTCCTTCTCTCCCTCAAAAATCTCTGATGAAAGTCTACAAAGCTCGCTTGGAACGGATGAGGTTACTGATGATCAAAGGTATTCCTACCGACATTCGTTGGATTATTGAAGCACGGGTCCGATTGATAGGTGAGTCTTCTGACTCTTTTATTTCACATCTGCCTGGTTTAGGAAGGAGCACCTATGCTAAAAAGAGAAGAGCCAAAAGAATGTGTGTCTGTTATAAATGTGCTCGTATGTTTTGTGATACTTGTTGTCGTTCTTTAGGAATGGTGTCTGATAACCGCGAAGATAAGATTAATTTCATTAGGGATGGCTTGAGTAAGGAGTCTTTTGATGATATATCTAAAACTCTTAAGACGCATCCCAGTGGAAATGTGTATCACGAAATTCATGTGTTATATGCACAATTTCAAAAAGAAAGACAACAGTTAAGTCTTGGGAATCTGACTCAAGAAGACCATGTTTGCCAATTTATAAGAAAATTGGATGGGAAGCTTGTCCCTGACGCATAGACGTCAATCAAGCCGCTATTTTTCTTATACATATTATATCTCATTGACTATTCCTAATAATTGTGATTTTTTTCTTTTATTTTCTCTGACAGGATCCAGACCTTTTTTACTATCACGATTTATTTTACTGTTAACTAATAATTGTCATTTGGCAGGTACTAGTGCTATTATTTTACTCACCCTTTTCAGGTGTTATAAATTCAACTCATCATTTGAAGACATCCAGAGTAAAATATGGAAGCCACTTCAAGAAGATGAGTTGAAAACATCTGTGTGTTTTGCGGTACTAGTGTTGGTGTTAAGAACAATACGTAGAAGCAGCACAGGAATTGGGTCGAGTCTTAGCTGCAAGGAATATGCACTTAGTATATGGCGGAGGCTATCTTGGACTAATGGGGATCGTTTCAAAGGTCGTACATGAATGAGGCAGTCACGTTTTGGGAATCATCCCAAAACCTTTGGCAGAGGCAAATCTTATTGAACCATCAAACGGAGATGAACTGATCGTGCCAGGTATGTCTGAACGATTGGTAGAAATGATTAACCGTGCTGATGCTTTTATTGCTTTGCCAGGTTGCTTGGGTACATTGGAGGAAATTTTTACATTGTTATCTTGGGCGAACCTGAACATACACCAGAAACCGCTTGGACTATACAACGTTGAAGGATTTTATGAGTTTCTTTGTGTGTTTCTTGATGATGCCCGGAGAAATGGGTTTGTCTCAAAACCTATGAAAGAACTCCTCTTCACTGCCAGAACTGTTCCGGATCTAATTGACCAAATCTTAGCTTATGAACCACAAATTGACCCTATCCTTTCAAAGATAAATTGGTCTGCGGACGATCGTGGTAAGAGGCGTCGGATTAATCTAGATCTTAACCTTTAACGTTTCATGTAGAATTTCAGTTAACCAGGTACTATCTTCTAAACTCTTCTTCTACTGTTTAAGACATTGGGGACACTGTCTCATTTAGGTTTGGGGGAGAGAATTAGTTGATCAGTACCTTGTTTTTAGTTTGTGTGTTGTTTTTATTTTTAGTCCAAAAGTTTTCGAAAAATTAAAAAAAAATTAAAAAATTTTCAAAAATTACAAAAATATTTTGCGTTTTTGTTTTGACTAAAAAGGTGAAATTGGTAAGAGATAGTTGAGTAAGGAGTTTTCACTCCTGAGACGTATCTCAAACTTATTTCGGAACAAGTTAATTTTTATTTATTTCATTTTAAATTATTTAATTTGTAAATTCTCCATAAATTGACTAAAATGGATCTTCATATGTTCATTTGGCAGATATTGTCAACATGCATGGTAACATACGGACATGAGCTATAATTGAAAGTTTGTAATATTCAGTGCTCTAGTTTAATTGGAGGAAGCATCTCAAAAAGTGATGGAGAAAAAAAAAAACATCTGAGGTCCGAGTTATTAAGTCTGTAAGGGTGTTTTAACATCTAGTGCCCTAAAGCCAACTGGTTTGGGAGTCACTGGCCCAAAGCTCGCTACATGGATCAAAGATGTTGCAAAATATATATATATATATATTATATATATATATATATATATCTGAAGTCTGAGTATTAAGTCCGTAGGGGTGTCTTAACACATGGTGCCCTAAAGCCAACTGATTTGGGAGTCACCGACCCAACACTCGCTACATAGATGGAAGATAATGTATATAAATAATAAAAATTCAAAAATCAAAGAAAAAATCAGAAAAATCAGAAAAATTATTACATTGCTACAAAAAGGTGTGAATTCTGATAAAACTTTAGGACAAAAATATTACTCTCTTATCAACTGCACTTATACTGTTGTGGGCAAAAATGAGTTGTTTAATATTTTGTTGGTGTGTATATGGAGAATGGTAAATATAATCGGAGAATTTACTTATTCAGTAATTTAGAAAGAAATAAAACAACTAGTAACTTGGAGTAGAAGTTTCATCTGATTAGTCACTAACTTCTTTATTCTATTTTCTCTTGTCTTTTTTGCTTTTGTGTGCATTAGTTTCACTACTTTTTTACTTTTGTAAAATGTTTGTGGGTATCATTGATGTAAACCCTCACGAGACTACAACTCGTCCACTAGGGACACCTAGGGGTTTAAAGGCTTGTTGCATACGCTAAACGCAACCGTGATCCCTACGAAAGTGGCTTGTTGCATATGTTATTTTTCAACTTTTACTTTACCGCAATTACTTTTCAGCATTTTTACTTTATATCTTTTACTTTCAAGTTTTTACTATTCCTAGTTATGTGTTGTAACTAAATTAGTTATATGGGGTTGTGATGACTTCTAATATCACCAGTTTATAAATGGTTATTTTATAGTTTGGGTAATTTAAAGGTTACTTATTAAGTTTTAAGCTTAATGCGTCTTGTTAATTGGCCACTAATAAGATAGATCTGGTAAATCTAAAATAAACTTGACAAATGAATTTTAGGTTTCAGCCTTAGACTTAATAATCCACGATCTTCCTTGAGGATATATAACCCTTTAATAAATTTCCTTACAGGATAGACATATACCTGTCGGGCGGGGGGGGTAGCCATAATTGGAACTTAAACTTAATGAATCCAGGTAATTTGGTTGACATAGACATATGGTTCAATTGGGTTAAACTGGGTATTTGCGTCTGACCATCGATAGAGGCTTTCGCATAATTTAGTGTTCCAGGTTAGTAAACCGATTTATTACACAAACATGAAATAACCACTTCATCTTTAAAAAATATTAGAAAGAGTCACAACCCTAGATAGTTTCCTAATATTGAATTTTCTTAAACCTACTTTCGTGGAATTTTATTTACTTGTTTTTAAATTCAAAGTCTTCACCATTTCAAATCAATCAATCAACCTGTTAGATACTAGTAATCATTTGACCTCATAAAGTCCTCATGGGATCGATACTTTTTATACTACTTTAACGATATGTGCGCTTGTGTTATACGCGTGTGTGTAAGCACCGGTCAAAGCCCTCACGAGACTACAACTCGTCCACTAGGGACACCTAGGGGTTTAAAGGCTTGTTGCATACGCTAAATGCAACTGTGATCCCTATGAAAGTGGCTTAGTTAAATTTAATTTTATTTATTTATTGTATTTTATTTTTATTGTTTTGCTCGAGGACTTGCAAAATGTTAGGTTTGGGGGTGTGATGAGCGAAAAATATATCACTATTTCCCGCCCCTTTGACTTAAAATTTTGTTTAGTTTCTCGGATTTGATGAACGTTTTGATGTGTTTTTATTTATTTTACAGATAAAATAAAATCGGGACTCAATGGAATCAATCAGAATGAAATATGGAACAAATAAGGGTAAAAACTGGACTTGACATTTGAATTTTGGAGGTTGGAAACTTGAAATGACGTTCTAACAAAGTACAATTTCGAAAATTTCAGTTTTGCGCAATTGTCATATTTTGGCCATAACGTTTTACTCCAATATCGGATTAAGGTGATTCAAGTTCTAGATTAAAGAAGACTCAAAGATTTACAACTTTGACGTTTATCATAATTTCGAATTCGGAAGTTTTAATGACCAAAATTGATAAAACATCCAGAAGTATGTTATGTGTAATTATTAAAGTCATTTTCAAAACAAAAAAAAAATTGAAAATTGTCAAGCTTCCACCAAACATGCTTGCTTGTTTGGTGGAGGATTTGGTGCCATATTTGGTGCCATGTTTGGGCAAATATTTGATGGTGCAATTTGTGGAGAAATTGGTGGAGGCAAAATTTTGCCTATAAATACCAAGCCATTTCATTTGTAAATTTCATACTTTCCTTGGTTTCTTAATAAGGAATTAAGGATTGTATCTTGTGTGTTTTATTTAGAAGTTTTGTAATATATTTTTATTTTTATTTTTAGTAATAATAGTTTGTTTGTTTTTACTTTGTTTTATGTTTAGTAGTTAAATTTCTGTTGGGGGAAGGGTGAAGCTTTTATTATTATAATTTAGATTAATCTCCTTTAAATTATAATATATAAATTATCTTAAACCCTGATTTAATTGGATACCTTCTTTATGGTCAGTTGGACTTAATTAAATTGATTTTAACCTGACTAAATTGGATACTGCCTTTATGGTCAGTTGGAATTAATTATAACTTGACTTAATCAGGATACCGCCTATATGGTCGATTGGTAATGTCATGCTAAATTTATATATTATAATAAGAGAGATTTCTAAATTAGAATGGTAAATGTAGATTAATCTCACTTAATTTATAATATGGAAATTGTAATTTAATAATATGGATTAAAGTTGATACTGCCTTAATGACTGGTTTTATTTATGTATATAATGTGACACTACCTATAAGGTTGGTCTTTAGGTGACAGATGATTACCGCCTATATGGCTGGTTTATGGACAAATAATAACACCGCCTTTATGGCTGGTTTGACTTTATTGGGTAACACTGACAATTTCTATAATAAAATACTAAAGGTAGATCCCCTAACCCCAGCATTTTATTTTTATTCTATGGAAGTGATGAAGCACAATATTCACATGCTTAATAATTGATTTAAATATATTATGTTTAATGCTTTGGTTTGTTTATTGAATCTTAAGCTTAATGCTTCTTGTTGCCTTATCACCAATAAGATTGATGTGGTAAACTTAAAATGAACTTGGAAAAAGGGATTTTAGGTTTCAGCCTTAGATTCAATAGCCCACGATCTCCCTTAAGGATAGATAACCCTTAAACGATTTCCTTCCAAGATAGACATATACATGTCGGGCGGGAGTAGCAACAATTGTAACTTAATCTTAATGAATTCAGGTAACTTGGTTAACATAGACATATGATTAATTGGGTTATACTGGGTGTTTGCATCTGACCATCGACAGAGGTTTTTGCATATCTTCGTATTCCAGGTTAGCAAATTGAGTTATTACACATATATAAGAGAGTTAGTTCATCATTAAAGTAATATTATGTGAAATCATAACCCTAGATATTTGCGTCTTTTGTTTATTTTCCTTAGTATTTTTTTTATGTTTTTCTTTATTTATTTATTTAGCAAATCCACATTCAACCAACCAATCAAGCAATCAATCTCTTCTCCCTTTAATTAGATACTTGTAAATAAATAGAATTAATAATTAATAACAACAGTAGAAATTAAGTCCTCGTGGGATCGATATTTTTATACTGCTTGAGCGATACGTGCGCTTGCGTTACGTGTGTGATTTCACCGATCAATATGTATTACTATATTACCCTTAATAACATTAATAAAACAGATAGTTTTAACGACAATTTAGGTATCACAAAAATAATCCAAAAATGTATAAATATAGGTCATTCTTCATTTTTTTCAACACACAGATTTGCATTCTAATTTCTCTCAATTTCTTTAAATCTCTCATTCTCAATTCTCTCATCTTCAATTTCTCTTATTGATTTAATTTTACAATTCTTTAATATTAACAAAAAATGGCAAGCTCATATGAGAACACCATGTCCAATTTGTCAACCCAAAATAGCGCTAAAAGTATCGGTACACGGAGAATAGAAGTTAAGTCTCTATCTTCCGATATTTTCAAAATTCATTTTCATTTAGTCGAGACTGAAAATGAAGGTCCAAGAGCAATATGCAACTATTATGGTGTATCTTACAAATTTACTAGCGGCTATGACAATATGAACAAACACTTGGATTGACATCATACCGCTGAAATTGGACTTGATACAACACAAATGCAAATGGGCAGGTACACTTCATCTTGAAGAGATACGAGTTCTTTAGATTTATTTAAATATTCTGATGTTAAAAATATATAAGAATTTGTTAAATTTACTTGTATGACACATCTTTATTTAAGTTTTGGTGAAAAAATTACTTTTACTAATTATGTTTGAAATGCTTTAAATCCTCATACCTATAAAATGCATAGAAATACAACAAAACGATAAATTTTTAAATTATATAAAGATGGTAAAATTATTTTAAATAAAATATTTAAAGATATTAAAGATCGTCTTTCTATTTGTTCTGATATTTGGAGTGACCATTGGAAAACACACTCATACATGAGTGTGATTTGTCATTGGATTGATGCATCATGGAACATGCAAAAACGACTTATTGCATTTAGAGTTTTTGATGAGCAACATACTGCACAAAATATTTATAAAATGATTAAAGTAATTTTTGATGAATATGATTTATTAGGTAAAATTTTAAGAATTGGTTTTGACAATGTATATGCAAATACTTCATCAATTAGAGATTTAAAATAAATATGCTAACCAACTTGGGGGGGAGGGGGCGATTTTTTCATGTTCGTTGCACATGTCATGTACTTAATTTATGTGTTCAAGATGATCCGACTTTTTTAGAACACCACATTAATCCTATCAAGATTGCACTTAATTATATTTGGTCATATTCTAATGTCAGAAGAAAATGGGCCAAGTTTTATAAATTAAATGGTGTTAAATCGGTAAAATTTTCACGATATGTTTCAACTTGTTGGAATTCAACTTTTTTCTTTTAACTCAAGCTTTTCAATATAAAGATGTATTATGTAATTTTTTTCCTCAACATGTTCAACATATAACACTTTTGACTAGTCAATGAGATATTAATGAAAAAATTTAGAACTTTTCAATTTTTTTTTAATGATACTACAAATATTTTTAGTGGGGTTTATTATCCTATAATAAATTTATTTCTTGTTGAATTTTTGAATATTGTTGGTACTCTATATGAGCATACTGAAAGTTCATATGTTAATGATATTATTTTAATTGAAGTTATTGCTGTCATAGAGAGAAAATTATTGACTTATTTTAAAGACATTATATTGCTTTATTTTATTGCCATAGTTTTTTATCTTATATTTAAATTAGAAGGTTTGAATAGTGGCTTACAAACTTACTATGCATTTTTAAGAATAAATGATGAAATTAATATTAGAAAAATAATAGATGGAATAAAAATTGATTTAATAGATTGATTTAATGATTATGTTAGTAGATATAACTTGCAATCATAATGACAATCTAATAGTGAACCTGTAATTCATTCAAGACTTAGTTTATGTGATCGTTGGTTACTACAACGAAATAAAAAAACAAAGGGATAGCCTGAACAAAATTTGTACTCAAAGAAGCGCCAGTGTAATGTAAAATATAAGCAAAATTTAAATAAAATTAGTATAAAATCTTCATTCATATTTAACTTGGTTTTATAATGCAAAACATAAGTAAAACTTAATTTGTATATTGTGACCAATAACTTAAAACTTTGGGTTTGGTTAATGAATTGATCCATTAACTCAACCCCAATTTTGTGAGAGGTTTTAGTTAATGTATGGGGCTTTGAGGTTGTGAGTAAAATATTATCGAGTGTATTATAATAATTCTATCATCTGGGAATACAGAAAGTTATGAATCATTGGAAAACAAGCCACGGATGATAGTAGATGGCGTGATTTGGGATGGCAATTTCGCCCACAAACTTGCAAATCCGTAAAAATTCATTCATAATGGGTAGGATTTGGTAAATATTTAAGGGGTTTGGTGCGGATTTGGTAATTTAAAACAAAACCCACTGCGAGTTTGGTAATTAAGCAAAATCAGCGGATACCCACTGCGGGTATCCGCTATCCGCAAGTTTAAATTTTTTTTGTTTTATATCTTTAGGGTAAAAAAATCACTCATATAAAAATACCCACTAACTTACAATTTTTTGAATTGCTCTCTCTTAATATTTTTGAATTACTTTTGGTCATGGTTCAATGATTTTGATGATATGAATTTAACATAATGAAAGATATTCAGCTAGTGATTCATGAATATAATTGTGATAATATGAATTTGACATTATATTATAAATATTTTAAACTTTTATTTATGTGTCCTAATTTGTGAACTGTCAAATATATATATGTTTTTTGTATGTTATGAAAAATATCAATGTTTAATTAAAAAAATTATATTATTAAGAGCATAAAGGAATTCAATATTTTAAAAACCCGCAAAAAATCTTATGGGACCGGTGCGGGTTTGGTAATTTATTTTTATATGCGGGTGAGGGTGCGGGTTTGGTAATGAAAATTAAAATATGCAACGGATATGGTGCGGATTTGATAATTTATTTACAGATGCAGGTACGAATTTGATAATGATAACCTCCCACCAAACCCTACCCACTGCCATCCCTAGGCGTGATGACAATATATTGTAATATATGTAGTTTGTAATAATTCAAAAAAAAAAAAAAAAGTAGTTGACCTGTCGTATCATTATCATCCTTTTGCATTATTTGTAGTGATTTATTAATAAAAAAATTTTATTAATGAGGGAGAAATGATAAGTTCAGGGAAATTGCAAAAAGTGGCATGGGTTGGGGTTATCGTCCTTTGGAGAAAACTCTTGTCGATTCCATTGAGAGCTACTAGAAAGCTGAAATTTTGAATTAAGAGTAGACATTTGGATTTACTTCTCCAACATTGTATCCGTTGAAGTTGAATCATAAGATGAATTTTCTGAATTATAATGCATTTTATAATCCATGTCTTTAATTAGAGTTAGTGAACTTGGTTTAGATGTTGGTAAACTTCATCAGTTTTAACTTGGTTGTATCATGCATTTGACATAGCATGCATAATGTTTTTTTTTTATAATCGAGGTGTATGGGTCAGCTTACGCTCACCTCAATTAATCTTTTAGATCTGTGTTCCGTGCTCTTTGAAATTTCTCAACACAAATTATGGTAAGTCGTTGGCTTTTTACAATAGGGAAGCATAAATAATGTTACGAGATAAAACAATGTAAAATCATCAATTACTTTTCATAATTCAAAAAAAGATGTAAATTTATCATTAAACTGCTTAATATTTAGGTCAAAATCACTATGTATAAATTACATCAAACGTTGTTCATAAGAAAAAATAAGAGAGGAAATATAAAAAATTCTAAGTAATTCTAAAAATTACACAAGGATATAAAATATCTAAAAAAAAAAATTATCTCATGTTTGTAACATCCCCAATCCGGGAGATGCTACCAGCAGGGAATAGGCCATACTATCCCCCTGAGCCTCTGACTATCTGTCTGTAAACATCTTAACTGAGCTAATCTCAACTGACTTTCTCATGCGTAGGGACCATTGCCCCGACTCATCAACATGAAATGCATCTCGAATACTCATATAGCGTACTCATTAGTACTACATCACAACTCTGATAATAAACACATTAACACATTTCAATGATTTATTCCATACAGTGCATGACACACAACTTTTACTTTGACTCTGACAATACGGAACTCTATACACACTCTGGTGGACTCATACCATCTAGTGACTGCCATTAGTATCCATCCTCTTGAGCTCGTCCTCCAGGGTCCTGCAAAATAAAACACTGGGAGGGGGTTAGATCGTTTGAACGATCTAAGTGAGTGGACGAAAACTGAAATATTGTTATAGAAATATTTGGTTATAAAATCAAGGTTCAAGAAATAGAAAAGGTGAAAAGGTGAAGCTTTTTTTATAAAAATTTAGATTAATCTCTCTTAGTTATATATATAAATTATCTTAAAACCTAACTTAATTGGATACCGCCTTATTGGTCGGTTGGACTTAATTAAATAATTTTGACCTGACTTAATTTGACACCGCCTTTATGGTCGGTTGAAAATATAATGCAAATTTATATATTATAATAATAGATATTTCTAGATTTGAGATAATAAAAGTGGATCCTCAAACCCCAGCATTTTATTTCATTGTTGTAATTTTTACCTTTTTAATTTTCAAAGTTGTTTTATAATGTTTTATTTATTTATGTTTTTAGTAGTCCTAGGTATGTGTTGTAACTAAATACATTATCTAGGGTTGTGATGAATTTCAATAACATAGGCTTATAAGTTGGTTATTTTGTGTCTTGTGTGACGTATAGGTTTATTTATTGAGTCTTGATTTTAATGCTTCTTATTAACTGGCCACTAATAAGATTGATTTAGTAAACTTAAAATGAACTTGACGAAAGGATTTTAAGTTTCAGCCTTAAACTCAATAACTTATGATCTCACCTTAGGGTAGATTTCCCTTAGGGTATATTTCCTTTCAGGATAGACATATACCTGTCAGGCGTGGGTAGCCACAATTGGAACTTAAACTTAATGAATTCAGAGTTTCTTGGTTAACATAGACATATAGTTAATTGGGTTACTTTGGGTGTTTGCATCTGACCATCGACATAGGCTTTTGCATATTTTCGTGTTCCAGGTTAATAAACTAATATATTACACAAACATGAGATAATCACTTCATCTTTAAAAGATATTGGAAGACACAACTCTAGATACTAGTTGACTAGTATCTTGTTTTTATTTCGTTGTGTTGTTTTTGCATGGTTTTTAGTTTAAAAAAAAATTTAAAAATTAAAAAAAAAAGATAATTTTTTTTTTTGTTTTTAACTTGACTTATCAGGTGGAATTTAGTTTTGAGATAGCTATGTAAGGAATGTCCACTCCTGAGACGTATCTCAACCTATTTCGTAACAAGTTAATTTTTATTTATTCCTTTTGAATTATTTAAATTCGTGAAATTCTCCATAATATGGACTTAAATTGGATCTTCATATGCTCATTTGACAGATATTATCAACATGAATGGTAATATAAGGAAATGGGTCGTAAGTGAAAATTTTGATATTCAGTGATCTAGTTTATTGGAGGAAGCATCTGAAAGCAATGGAAAAAAAATATGTGTATATAAATAATTAACCATGCTTTTACTTAGTAACCGAACGTCTTGCCTCAGTAAGCAGTGATTGTTCTCGTCAAACGGTAAACGCTTGAGTTAATAAAAATAAAGTTTCTACTTAGTAATCGGACATTTTGCCTCAGTAAGCAGTAATTGTTCCCGTCAAACGGTAGAACTTTGAACATCTGAGATCCGAGTAATTAAGTCCGTAGGGATGTCTTAACACCTAGTGCCCTAAAGCCAACAGGTTTGGGAGTCACTGGCCCAAAGCTCGCTACAATGATTGAAGATGTTATTATAAATAAATAAATAAATAATAAAAAAAATCCATTGCCAAAAAAGGTGTGAATTATGATATAAATTTAGGACAAATATTACTCTCTTTTCAACTACACTTATGAATATTGTGGGCACAATGATTTGATTAATACCTTGTTAGTTGTGTATATGGAGAATGGTAAAAATAATCGGAGAATTTACTTATTTGGTAATTTAGAAAGAAAGAAAACAACTATTAACTTGGATAAGAATTTCACCTATTTAGTCACTAACTTGTTTTGTATGTTTGATTGTATATTTAATTGACGTTTGTGAGTATCGTCGCTCTAAGCCCTCACGAGACTTCAACTCATCCACTAGGGACACCAAGGGGTTTAAAGGCTTGTTCAATACGCTAAATGCAACCGTGATCTCTATGAAAGTGACTTAGTTTAATTTTTATTTTAAAGTTGTTTATTGCATTTTATTTTATTATTTTGCTCGAGAACTAGCAAAATGTTAAGTTTGGGGGTGTGATAAGCGGATAATATATCAATATTTACCGCTCCTTTTACTTAATATTTTATATAGTTTCTCGAGTTTTGTGAATATTTTGATGTGTTTTGTGTTATTTTGTAGATAAATAAGATTTCAGGACTCAATGGAATCAAATTGGGGACAAAACGGTAAAAAATGGATGAAAATGGAAAATTGGGAAATTCACTGTTCACGCGTCGCGACGCGAAATCCCTTTGCATCACGATGCACCTCAATTATTGAGCTATCGACACGCGTCATCGTCACATCAACATGTGCGTCATTATGACGCAGCCAATAATTCAGCCTGCCGCACGTCATCACTTACGTCATCATGACATCAGCACAATAATTCAGTATGCCGACACGTGTCATCACTTACGTCATGATGACATTAGCGTTGCAATGCCAAGCCTTCATGCGTCGCGACGACGAGCCAATAATTGAGTCTGCCGACAGCCGCCATCCACTGTAGCGCGCGTCACGACGCGACCCATTTTTGGAGCCTATAAATAAAGGCTGAAATCAAAGGAATTCTTCATACTTTCTTCTGGGGAATTTCCTTAGAATACTAAGAAGAGAGTATCTTGTTTGTTTATTTTCAGTTTTCTTGTATTTAATTTTTATTTTAGCAATAAAAGTGTGTGTGTTTTACTTAAAACATGAGCAGGTAACTTCTTTCTGCTGGGGTGAAAATGTGAAGCTTTTTTTATAAAAAATTTAGATTAATCTCCTTTAGTTATAATATATAAATTATCTTAAAACTTGACTTAATTGGATACCACCTTATTGGTCATTTGGACTTAATTAAATTAATTTTGACCTGACTTAATTGGATACCACCTTTATGGTCGGTTATAATTAATTAAAAATCTGACTTAATCAGGATACCGCCTATATGGTCGGTTGGTAGTATAACGCCAATTTATGTATTATAATAAGAGAGATTTCTAGATTTGAGATAATAAAAGTGGATCCGCAAACTCCAGCATTTATTTCATTGTTGTAATTTTTACCTTTTTAGTTTTCAAATTTGTTTTATAATGTTTCATTTATTTATGTCTTTAGTAGTCTTAGGTATGTGTTGTAACTAAATACATTATCTATGGTGGTGATGAATTCCAATACCATAGGCTTATAAGTTGGTTATTTTGTGTCTTGTGTGCCGTATAGGTTTATTTATTGAGTTTTAATCTTAATGCTTCTTATTAATTGGCCACTAATAAGATTGATTTGGTAAACTTAAAATGAACTTGACGAAGGGATTTTAAGTTTCAGCCTAGACTCAATAACTCACGATCTCAACTTAGGGTAGATTTCCCTTAGGGGTAGATTTCCTTCCAGGAAAGACATATACCTGTCGGGCGTAGGTAGCCACAATTGGAACTTAAACTTAATGAATTCGGAGTTTTTTTGGTTAACATAGACATATAGTTAATTGGGTTACTTTGGGTGTTTGCATCTGACCATTGATAGAGGCTTTTGCATATTTTTGTGTTCCAGGTTAATAAACTGACATATTACACATACATGAGATAATCACTTCATCTTTAAAAGATATTGGAAGGATTCACAACTATACATAGCTTTATAATATTGATTTTTCCTTTAATTTACTTTCGCACTGTTTAAATTACTTGTCTTTAGTAAAAATCACTTTACAACCAACAATCAAATCAATTAGATACTCGTAGACATTTCGCTTCATAAATTAATAGCTTAGGTATTAAGTCCTCGTGGGATCGATACATTTTGTACTACTTGAGCGATACGTGCGCTTGCATTACATGTGTGTTTACCACCGATCAATATCCTTGTTCTGGTACTCGGTGTCCTGGTAGGATCTATCATTCATGTAAGGTAGGTATGAGCTAGGTTCCATCAGGAAAGCTTCCTTGACTGGCATCGCGGAGGGATGAGGATTTGGATAGGTCGGGGTCTTATCTATTGGATTCCTTGGTTAGGGCAACTAATCATTTTTTTGACATCATTCATCTTATTTGCGTACGGGTCAAGATTTAGGGAATCTAAAATCTCTACATCCTTATGACATCTAACCTCCATTAGAAGCCTCCACGACTAATCCTGATTTCTTGCTTCTTCTGTCTTATGGATGTTCTTGGTTATTTGGGGAACTCGCTATCTATACAAGGTGCTCAAGAGCTATTGGATATGCTTGGAAGAATTTTCTGAGGAGAAAAGGAATCTTGCTTGGAGGGATGGAACTTTACTTAGGTCTACTCAGTATTTTACTCTTGTTTATGTTAGGGTTGGTGCTCAGAGTGTCAATCTGGATCGTATTTATGTCTGATTCATGAATACGAATAATTTATTTTTCCATAATATTACTGACTTAATGGTAGTACCTTTTGTTTTTATATACGTATTCGATCTAATTACGATTAGATTGAAACTAAATATGATTTAGTGATATGTATATATTAGACAAAGACCCTAGATATTACAAAGTAGTGCGCAGTTACAACGTAGTTTGTAATTGACATTGGGAAGCGTCACTATAAGTTGTATATTCTTAAATAAAGTTCCTGGTCAAGATTTCCTAGCACGGGTTGGTTAGTAAAATTCGCTGAGACCGGTACTTGTCGTATATCGTGACTTGGCCCGATGCTTTATCCCAATGAACCATGAGTCTTGGGAGACTCGTATAGACATGTAGGTGTTTATTTAATAACACTGAACGACTCACCGAAGATTTCCTAATATATGGTATACCAATATCAATAGGAATCTTCTCGAGTCGAGTAACATAGTGGTCATTCGACTTGAGATACCACTATGGATATATGAGATATCCTCCACACTTTGATGGCAGTCACGTCACCAATCTATTTAGATTATACCTCCGCCTGTTCATTAGGTGTGGACTGATACTCATGATACCCTGTGAGTATCAGATAGAATCTGTCAGTCATGTGTACAGGGCATAGGTATCTTGTACGAATTTCCGATCTAGTAAATCTATGGCCGTGGTATACTTCGGAAGCGAGTTCCGAGTGTTATTTAGAGATCGTAAATTTAAAAGTTGACTATATTATACCTTAGGGATTTGACGTTCTTATCTATATCCCCGGTATAATATTGATAGCCTGTGACGGAGGGATTATACATATGTAATGACCTCGACTTGCATAGTTTAGCGAGATTTTCTGTGGTCGTCATAATTCATGAGTGGGTGAATTATGGACACGAAATTGGATTCCGTGATGAATAAACCTAAACTTAGAGAGTCCCACAATATGAAGTGTCTTGTTGAGCACTTGGGCAATACGTTATGAATAATATAGATTATTCGTAATACTTCACCGGGTTAAATAAGTTAATTCGAATCATTTAAACGGTTAAATAAAAATACATGCATTAGGGGCATTTCAGTCAATTAATAATTAATGTGTATTTGTATTTGATACAAGATTTGATTTTATACATATTAATTAATTGTCAAATGAGACTTTGACACATGCTATTAATATATGTATTTGTTATTTAATGTAAATAAAAATATGTATATAATAATAATCGCATTAATTAATTATTTATGTATTTAAATATTAAATATCTAGATAATTAAATTATATCAATATTACATAATTGTTATGCAATATGTTTGATTATTATTGGTTACATGTGTCATGATTCTATTAAGCTTAAAGTTTACAAATTGGATTTGTTAACTTAAAGGTTATTATATTAATTAATTTGTTTAATTGACTAAATGACCAAAATGCCCTTATTCCTACCCCTAAAGTCGGTTATCCTAAGTATATAAAGTAAGAAAATTTTATTTTCTCATTCATAAGACCTTCATGGCCGAACCTAACAAGCATAAAAACACCCAAAAATTTGTTTGAAGAAACAAGGAAGAAAGTGAAGAAATCAAGAAAAAGTTTTAGGAAATTATGGGATTAAGAGGTAATCTTCATAACTCTTAAACTTATAAAGTTTGTTTCTTGTTCTTGAGCATCTAGACAAGTTCTAGGGTTTCTTCATTTCTTATATTTTAGGGCTTTTTGATTTGGAGGATGGATTTGGAGGCTAGATGCATGTGTGAAGTTTGATTGAATAATATTAGTGTGATATTAGTTCAATTTTTCTCATTTGATGACCTGTTGCCATTCTAGATTATTATGGCCACTCTTTTAACTCCTAGAATTGTTCCTGGATTCTTCATTTGTGGTGACTTTGGTTGGTGTAGGTATTAAAATGATTAATGTTGAGAAAATTGGATTTAAAGCATGAAAAATAATTTTTGGTTACCAAATCAGATCTGGAATTTCTGTGATTTTGGTGATGACAAGTATGTTGTATAAATGTATCGGATGTGTTTTGGGTATTGGAACAATTTCCGGAAATTATTTCGGAGTTGAAATATGCGAAAACAGTGAAAAACGGCGTTATCGGGTGAGTTTCGGGCATACCGGGTGTCCGCTATCCAAACAGTGAATTGGCCACTGTTTGGGCAGCCCATGAACTGCCCAAGTACTATTGGGGATGACCTGGGTAGCTCTCATGTGTATTGGTTGGTCGGTTCAGTCAAAAATGTGTTTTATGCCATTTTACAGAAAAATATTTTTGTAAAAGTTTCGCGATATTTCTAACCTATTTATGTCATTATTTGATATCGAATAAATATGTTTAGGTGAAATTTGAATGAATTATTCATATTGGATATTGAATAATTTATTTGGTAATTTTAAAAGTTTTTAAAGTTACAATTTCGCCCGAACCGCGAGCTTCCGCTGCGCCCACGCTAAAACCCCAACAAAAATGGTATCAGAGCAGGTCTGATCCTTCATCCATTATATTTGTCATTCTTGATATATGATATATAATACAATATTGATATTTGTACATGCATGTAATTTAGATGTTTCTTAACTTTTCGGTTCTACGCTAACGGAAAATATAACGGAGATGTAATGTTTAAGTTAAATTATATTTTCCAATGTATAATTAAACTGTTGAGAAATTGATCTAAATTAATATCTGCATTTGATATAGATTAAAGACCCTCTTTAGGAATATCCCCGCTTAAATAAGACATTAAAGTAACTGATATTAGGAATATTTGTTTCTTGGTCTGCCTTGTCAGTACGGATGCAAATGTTTTCTTGATGTTGTAGTTGTATCGTGCCAAAGCTGTGCAGTTATGGCTGATGGTCATTCATTTGTGCTGGCAGAACTTATATGATAAGAGACAAATTCAAGTGAAAGTGGAAATCATGAACGTGCCAAAGCTATCAGGACTACATCGGTAGGTTGAGTTTGTCACTGACAAGTGAAGCCTTGATACGCCTCCTTGTGAACGTGCCAAAGCTGTCATAACGAGAAACGATCAGGACCAAAATTAGGAGTCACAGTGATTGTGATTGATAATGAGTTGTCTACCTGTGAATATACGTAGGCGAGAATGTGCCAAAGCTGTGAGTCGAAATATATTCATGGGATCCACTTCTCACTATGGAATTCAATTTAATTATTGGATTTATGTTTTCCGTTGGGGATTATGGTATTATGTAAAGTAGTGGGAGGCACTGCTGGGTTAAAAATCCATAACTAAGGCAGTGTGTACTATTATGAAAAAGGCCGCTTATGCTTTCCTTATTCTATATTGTTGATAGAATTGAATTTTTCATCCACTACATGCATATTTATCTATATGTTTTCTGAATTTCCTTATGGTTGCAGATTTCTAGAATAGGTTCTAAATTTAGAGTAGTCTTGGATATTTTTAGATCAGTTAAAACTATGGGGAACTGTTGTTCTAATTTTCGTAGAAAATCAAGATGGTTAGTGACTTAGTTACTAAGTAATATTAGGTAATCTAAATAGATATTTGTTTTAGGATATAATAGTCTAGAGAAAATAGTTTCTTTTACAATAATAATTGACATGAATTAGTTCATGTCTCGATATTCTTGACTGCATTAAGAAAACCCCATTAGGTATTTGTTTATATGATAATGACGTTTATTGGCTTTAGTGACCTTTAGAGGTAGTGTGTCAGACACAATTTGCTAATCAATTATTTGCAATTGTTGTGAATAGTTGAAGGTAAATTATAAAGCTAAAAAAATGAGATGTGTATAGAAAATATTGATTCTCATAATACGACAACTATAGGTATTGGATACTAGATCTCTCGTCTAGTTATTTAAAATAGTGTTTAATGATTATTTTGATATTTGATATCAGAACTTGTGACTATTAGATAGCTATTTGTTCTTTATAAACAGTTGTTACATTTTTTAATACGACTAGTAGTGTCATTAACGTAGAGATAAACATTAAGAGAAATATTTGGTTAACTAAATAACTTATAACAGTGTTTTATGAGATTTTATCACTTAAGCATTAGATGCTTATTCTGTATGGTAAATGATGGTCTGATACTAGATCACACCACATATCCTTATCCATTTAATGAATATTGTATTCGGGGATGTGATTAAATCTCATTTAACCAATGATCGTTATTGGACCACAAATTTATTAAACTAATACATTGGATGTATGTAGTTTAATGAATTATAAATTGCATTGGATAGTTTTCTTTACTTCGTAACTTAGTTAATGAATTGTCATGACTTAATTACGTGTTTCTAAAAGAATACATATTAAACGTCTTGAATGGTTCGAGAACTTTCAATATATTTCTGATGAAACGCGAATATAATATTTTGACTGGTTCAAAGATATTCGATTTGAATTTTTAAAAACTGAATCTTTGAATTGTTCAAAGATGTTTGATACGATCAAACATATGAATTTATGGCAATTAGTTCTGAGATTATTTAATGAATATGATTCTTACTCAATATTATTCTTATATGATTCCATCGTGATGGAATTGGTCAGTGGGGGAAATCGAATCTTATATAATTTGATTCGTTTGATATTGAGTGTTACCGAATTAGTTTCAATACTCTTGGGGATATACTCCAGTAACACTAATTCATCTTTTTAATTAATGTTCAATTAGTTTCTACAGTTATGTATATGATATGTATAAATAGAAAATTGGAATCTTGAAAAGTTTGAGATTTGAATATTTCTTTTACATAATGGTTATATAATTGAAAAGTACTAGCGCCTCGAAGGTACAAGCAAAAATTTATCATTTATTCTATTTAATAGAATATTGTATTCTATTTGATAGAATATCTTTTCTACGATCTCGAGTAATAAAATTATTTTAGTACTTGGTGTGTAACATTAGATGTTAACGATTGTAGAAAAGACTTGACTTATTGAAGTTAAATGTGAAGAGTGATAAACTATAAATGGAACTACGTAATTAATAAGATGAAAAGACCCTTAGACATCTTCTATATAAGTCCAATAGGATGCGAGAATCATATGCGAAATATTTAATACTAAATGGTTATGTTGTTTACTTATCGAATAAAATTATCATATAACTTATAGTATGAGCGATATTTGATATCGATTTCGGAAGTTAGCATTAAACCATAGATCTAAGATTTTTCTAGCTTACTAAAATCAAGTTTTGAACTTGATTAAGCTTTCGTTATGAATCGTTCATAAAATGTGAAAATTGTTTGCGCTGCAAAAGCAATGTGAGCTAATTAAGGGTTTGACCTTTATAGTATGACAGTAAGAAAGGTTATACTCAGCAATCTATCGTAGATTATGAGAAAACTTGTCTCGAGTTGTACTAATTGAACAATTAAAGATTTGTTGGTTAATGTTGATATTAAACTATGTAATTTAGCTAAAGAATACAAAGTGGTGTTCCTGAATGGTTTCTTCGAAGAAGAGATCCATTATGATTTCTTTGTTTGAAGAGTTTGTTCTGGAATGGCCATGGAGTTTGTATTCTGCTAAGATCACAGTTTGGTATAAAGCTTATAGAGCCTATTGTGGACTCAGCTGAGCTTTCTGGAAATCTATGTTCTCTAATTTTGATAATAGTCAGATTGTCTGATTTTATCAAAGCATAGAGAATACACATATGATAGTAGGGTTAGTGGGAGCGTAAATATTTCTTTCTAGTAATGTATATCCTAACGACATTATCATTATTAATGTAATAATGAGATATTTATGAGGTAAAAGGTTTACCTAAGTCTTATTTTCTCCGTGAAAGCAGTGAGAGTAGTCTCTGTTATATTTGATATAAAGTTTCATATACGATATAAAACAAGAGACTTGTGAGATACTTCCATTAGTCGTGCATTAGATATGATCTAATAAAGGACACAGTAAAACTATATGTATGACAGTTAGTATAACTGTTTGACAGTTACTGTGTCTCTTGTATATAATATTCATCTTTCATAAAGGATGATTCCTTTGTCGAAAGAAAATCGATTAGAATGTATAGTCATTTATGCATCATAAGATGATGGCATAATGAATAGTATATTATGTGCGATTATAGATATCAATTTAATTATAATTTTTACGAATTATTTTGATACTCTATAGACCATAGGATGTGTCTTGAAACATGTTTTTTGTTATCTTTGAGATATTAAGAATGAGTTTCTTATTCATGGGGAATATAGTCTGCAACCATTATGATCAAATTTGTTTTGAGTCTAATTATGACATTAGATGGTCTATGTCATATAGATTCAGAAAAGATGCAGTGGGAGTGTCACATATGATTCTACTGTAATAGTGGAATTAGTTGTAACTTATGAAATATTGACTTATGAAGTTGCATAGTGACCTTATAGATTAGAAGTTTTGAAATTAGTGTTGTGCTTGCGGTTTTCTCATAATATTTGGATTTGATCTCTAAATACATAGACAACTCGGTAGCTATAGCACAATATTGATGTCGCATCTGAGTCATATTGATGTATAATTTAGGTTATACAATATATGAATGATGCTGGCTAAGGGAAACGATTGGGTGTGTTGGACAAACTCAATTTGTTATAGCGGACCTACTTCTTGTTGCCTACCTCTTGAGTGCTAGGTGAGCTCTTGAGGGCCATGAGTATGTGATACACATTGAGATGTGTATATGAAACCGTGGATTGGCTCTAGAGCAAGTGGGAAAAATTGTTAGGGTTGGTGCTCGGAGTGCCAATTCGGATCGTATTTATGTCTGATTCATGAATACGAATAATTCATTTTTCCATAATATTACTTACTTAATGGTGGTACCTCTTATCTTTATATACGTATTCAATCTAATTACGATTAGATTGAAACTAAATATGATTTAGTGATATATATATATATATATATATATATATATATATTAGATAAAGACCCTAGAATTTACAACGTAGTGCGCAGTTACAACGTAGTTTGTAATTGACATTGGGAAGCATCACTATAAGTTGTATATTCTCAAATAAAGTTCCTAGTCAAGATTTACTAACACGAGTTGGTTAGTAAAATCCACTGAGACCAGTACATGCCGTATATCGTCACTTGGTCCGATGGTTTATCCCAATGAACCATGAGTCTTGGGAGACTCGTATAGACATGTAGGTGTTTATTTGATAAACACTGAACGAATCACCGAAGATTTCCTAATAGATGGTACACCAACGTCAATAGGAATCTTCTCGAGTCGAGTAGCATAGTGGTCATTCGACTTGAGATACCACTGTGGATATATGATATATCCTCCACACTTTGATGATAGTCACGTCACCGATCTATTTAGATTAGACCTCCGCCTGTTCGTTGGGTGTGGACTGATGCTTATGATACCCTGTGAGTATCAGATAGAATCTGTCAGTCATGTGTACAGGGCATATGTATCTTGTACGTATTTTCGATCTAGTAAATCCATGGTCGTGGTATACTTCGGAAGCGAGTTCCGAGTGTTATTTAGAGATCGTAAATTTAAAAGTCGACTATATTATACCTTAGGGATTTGACGTTCTTATCTATATTCCCGGTATAATATTGATAGCCTATGACGAAGGGATTATACGTATGCAATGACCTCGACTTGCATAGTTTAGCGAGAATATATGTGGTCGTCATAATTCATGAGTGGGTGAATTATGGACACGAAATTGGATTCTGTGACGGATAAACCTAAACTTAGAGAGTCCCACAATATGAAGTATCTCGTTGAGCACTTAGGCAACGCGTTATGAATAATATAGATTATTCGTAATACTTCACCGGGTTAAATGAGTTAATTCAAATCATTTAAACGGTTAAACAAAAATACATGCATTAGGGGCATTTCGGTCAATTAATAATTAATGTGTATTTGTATTTGATACAAGATTTGATTTGATACATATTAATTAATTGTCAAATGAGACTTTGACACATGCCATTAATATATGTATTTGTTATTTAATGTAAATAAAAATACGTATATAATAATAATCGCATTAATTAATTATTTAGGTATTTAAATATTAAATATCTAGATAATTAAATTATATCAATATTACATAATTGTTATGCAATATGTTTGATTATTATTGGTTACATGTGGCATGATTCTATTAAGTTTAAAGTTTACAAATTGGATTTGTTAACTTAAAGGTTATTATTATTAATAATTAGATTAATTGACCAAATGACCAAAATGCCCTTTTTCCTACCCCTAAAGTCGGTTATCCTTAGTATTTAAAGTGAGAAAATTTTGTTTTCTCATTTATAAGACCTCCATGGCCGAACCTAAAGAGCATAAAAGCACCCAAAAATTTATTTGAAGAAACAAGGAAGAAAGTAAAGAAATCAAGAAAAAGTTTTAGGAAATTAGGAGATTATGAGGTAGTGTTCCTAACTCTTAAACTTAGAAAGTTTATTTCTTGTTCTTGAGCATCTAGACAAGTTCTAGGGTTTCTTCCTTTCTTATATTTTGGGGCTTTTTGATTTGGAGGATGGATTTGGAGGCTAGATGCATGTGTGAAGTTTGATTGAATAATATTAGTGTAATATTAGTTCAATTTTGTCATTTGATGATATTTTGCCATTCTAGAGTATTATGACCACTAGGGATGGCAATGGGCCGGGTATAAGGTGGGGATGCCAATACCCGCACCCGTACCCGCATGATATGTAATATCCCTGATCCCGGCCCGTAACTTGTGCGGGTACGGGTCGGGGATTCCCCGTATAGAAAATAATATACCCGTCCCCATCCTCTATCCCCTTTTATTTATTAATTATATATTTTTTTATCTTTATGCTTTTAAAAAAAATCAATTAAAAAATTATTGGAACAAATAGATATAAAATAAAAATATTAAATTAATAACTGTAGGTTTAAATTTACTTTAGTACTTAAATAAAGAAGAAAAATACATAAATTACCAAATAAATACTATTGCGGTAGAAATCTCATCTTTAAAATAAAATAAAATGAATTAATTAATTAATATTGATAGAAATCTCATCTTCAAAATAAAGAGAAATATTATATTAAATTGAATAAATAAATTATGTTTTTCCTATTTTTTATTTAATAAGTAATTAATTTTTTTGACTAAAAAAATTAACAATTAAAAATCCAAAGTCAAACGGATTTATTGAATGGGTACGGGTTAGAACGTCTTATACCCGTACCTGGCCCGTATACCTAACGGGTATTAAAAATTATACCCGCACCCGACCCGTTTTTAAAAAAGATCGTTAAATACCCGCCCCTAATACTTCGGGCCCCCGCGGGGATTTTTTCCATCCCTAATGACCACTCTTGTAACTCCTAGAATTGTTCTTGGGTTCTTCATTTGTGGTGACTTTGGTTGGTGTAAGTATTAATATGATTAATGTTGAGAAAATTGGATTTAAAGCATGAAAAATGATATTTTTGGTTACCAAATCAGATCTGGAATTTCTGTGATTTTGGTGATGAAATTTATGTTGTATAAATGTATTGTATGTGTTTTGGGTATTGGAACAATTGTTGGAAATTATTTCGGAGTTGAAATATGTGTAAACGGCGAAAAACAGCGTTACCGGGTGAGTTTCGGGCTTACCGGGTGTCCGCTGTCCAAACAGTGAATTGGCCACTGTTTGGGCAGCCCATGAACTTCCCAAGTACTATTGGGGTTGACTTGGGCAGCTCTCATGGGTATTGATTGGTCGGTTTAGACAAAAACGCGTTTTATGCCATTTTGCGGAAAAACGTTTTCGTCAAAGTTTCGCAATGTTTCTAACCTATTTATGTCGTTATTTGATATCGAATAAATATGTTTAGGTGAAATATGAATGAATTATTGATATTGGATATTGAATAATTTATTTGGTAATTTTAAAAGATTTTAAAGTTGTGATTTCGTCTGAACCGCGTGCTTCCGCTGCGCCCGCGCTAAAATCCCAACAGTTCAGGCTTGCTATATTCTTCTTTACTACAAGTTCTGGCGTTAAATTTTACTATCTAACTCTGTGTCTCTGATTATTACTACTATCTGGTTACTTTAATCATCTGTACGTCATCTTTTACTATTCTTATAGATCTTTCTTCCCACTCTCTTGGGTAACTTTTCTTAGATCTTTACTATTTAGTTTCATAACTTATTCTGAATTTCTGGTGATAGGCCAAGATAACTACAGGGGAATTCTCAACTTACGTCTAGAGTATAGTTGTTCTCGTAAGGAATATTATTCGAATAGTCTGGAAAAGCTTACTAACCTGTTTATAGATCTTGAGGACATACTCGAGGATCGGATACTGGAGAGGTAGTGCATCGTATACGAGTATCTTAAACATACTGCGTATACCAGACCCCAGCACTCTACCCACTGTAGTCACTGACTCCCTAGACCATGCTCTGATACCATCTTTGTAACATTCCCTGCCAGTAGTATCTCCCAGTAGACCGGGCCGGCGGTTCGGTTCGGTTCCGAACCAGAACCGAACCGTCCGGTTCCGGTTCCACACTAAAATGGAACCGGAACCGGAACCGAATCGTTCGGTTCCGGTTCCGGTTCCATTCGGTTTTTTTTTTTTACTTTTTTGAAAATAAAACTCAAATTACAAATAATTACATTAAATTATTATTTTTGAAAATAATTACAAATAAAATTACATAATTACAATAAAATTATGTAAATTACAAATTACGTTAAATTACATTACATAATTACACTAAATTATAAATAAAAATCTTATCTAAAAAATTAAAAAAATATATTATTATATATATGCAAACCGGTTCCAACCGAACCGTACGGTTCCGGTTGGAACCGAACGGTTCCAACCGGTTCGGTTCGGCTAGGGGAGGAACCCTAACCGAACCGGTTAGGTTCCGGTTCGGTTCCGGTTCCGAACCGGAACCTTGGCCGGGTCTATCTCCCAGATTGAGGATGTTACAATGTTCATTATCTTTAATAATTATTAAATTTCTTAAGTAAATATAAAAAAAAAAATCAACTTGTAAGTTGTAACAATCAAGTTCAATTATCGTGTTATTATATTATTCCTTAAGACTTTATTATTATTGTTAAGGATTATGTATATGTAATACACTTGTGTGACATATCACTACCAACATATTCATCAACTTAAGTAAATATCGAAATTTCTAAATAAAATATATATAAAAAAACATGCTCATTAACTTTACAGTTATGTAAATATATGATATGCAGTTATGTAATGATATACTCAATGTTGATATATTAATAACCTCAAATGTAGATTAATCTCCATGCTTACTAATTTTAGTATATATAAAAAATACCACATAATATTAAGAAAAATATTCTCCATGCTCATTAACTTTAGTAAATATAAAAAATTAATATCCATGCTAATTAACTTAAGAAAATTTTTCATATTAATCTTCATGCTCATTAACCATTGTAAATACCATATTATCCATTATTATCTTAATTACTTACATATTTATTAACAATTTTAACATTTTAAGTAGTTATACAATGCACATGAATTACATGAATTATCTTTGACCATTAATATCACATCCCAGTAAATCCAGGACGTGATCAGTAAGAGACAGTACCATCTTCATGAGCCTCTGACGTGTACATGCATAACGTGTCATGATTCATAACTGAACTATCTATTTTGAATGCATGCATATATGCTATACGATGCATATGAATTACATGAAAACATACTTTATACGTCATTCTATATACATGCATATATCACTCAGCATCGTGGACACTCTTGGCAAATATATAAATGTGCGAACCCTGACACTGTAAACCTAGAGACTGATCATAATGACTACGGTTGGTGTCCATCCTCTCCAAAGTTTGTCCTATGAATGCACGAGATCCTGCAACGCAAAACTGAAAATGGAAAAGTAAGTCTTATGAACAACCTAGTGAATGAATGTTGAAAATAAAAGTAAAATATAAAGGTATATGACTTGCATAAATAATCTCATTTGTAATTTTAGATTATTGAAGACATAAACTTATAAAGTCGTGGATACATACCCTAAATCATGAAACATGAAGTATAATCATAACATGAACGGAAAGTCTGTAAACATGGTTAATAACATGTAACCATGAACTAATAACTATAACATAGACTGTAAACTAAAAATATGACATAGACCATATGACCTAACTTGAAAACTATTTAACGTGCTCTAGAAACATGGTTGAAAACGTAAACTGGAACTGTAATGAAAATGAACTGAGAATGTAAACCTGAAGTGGACTGTACATATGATGTAATTATAACTTAAACTAAAAGCTAAACCATAACCTGAAAACAATATACATGACTTGAAAACTATGAACATGACTTGAAACTGTAAACTTGAACTGAAATTGTAATCATGACTATAACTGTGACATGTAGACTCTAAACATGACTGAAAACTACATAACATGATATTGTAAACAAGGCTGAAAACTGTTAACATAAATTAAAAACTGAATCATGAACTAAACACGTATACATGAATGTCAACTGTAAACCTAACTTGAAAACTATGACATGAACTGTGATTTGTGACATGAACTGAAAACGCTAACATGAACTGAAAACTATAAACATGGTTTGAAATCTGTTGACATGAATTCTAAGCTGTATTGTGAACATGGAAATTGTAAACATGAGCTTAAACCCCATCATAAGCTTGTAACTTAACACATGACTGTAAAATGGAATCTTTAAGCTGTAATCATGAGGTGAGAATGTAATCATGAACGTAAACCATGAACATGACCGAACACTGCACCATGAACTTAAACTTGTAAACTTGTAAACCGTGTTTCATAAAATAACTAATAAAACTCTTAAAAACCCATATACAACGATCAGGATTGAGACATCTCCCATGATTGCCATACGTACCAAGATTAGGCCGCCGCCCCTATATACGCTCGCACATGTTTTAAATATCATGAAAAACATCACCAGTATCATAACTTGGGGGGCGTGAAACCTATTTAACGGAACCGAGCACCTCGTAAGCAGGGGAACATGAACATGAATATGCCTCATAGGGTCACTAAAAGACCATAGGCCTATCGATCTAAGCATACCAGGATAGCTTTACATGAAGGAAAGACATTCTACTAGTGGTTTGAAACATTTCATTTCTTGTTCATGGAAATCATGAACTGGAAATTGTAAACTTGATACATGGAAAGCATGATTTATAAACTTGTAACATAACACATGGAAAACATGAGTTGAAAATTGTTAACACGAACATGATACATAGGAAACATGATTTTAAACTTGTAAACATGACATGTAAGCTGAAAACATAAACTATAGACTTGTAATATGAAAACGTAAACTTTGAATACATAAAAATTATACGTGTAAAACATAACTTGAAAACCGTAAACATGAACTTCAGACTGAAAACATAAACTGGAGATCGTACAAATGGAAAGACTGAAACATAGAAACATAACCATAAACCGACATGTGCATTGGTTTATGCATTCAATGCTCGAACATAATTCATTATATATTTTCAAATAGGCATTTGATGAACGTCGTCTGAACGGATTCCTTAAGCAATACTTCTAAAATAGGAATACACAAACCGAAAACATAGATATTAAGTATGTAAACTTGAAACATGCAGTGGGAAAGCATAAACTGAAAAACATGCATACTTAACTTGTGAAAATATGATTCATAAACATGTATGTATGGACTTTAAACTTGTAAAACATAAACTATAAACTTGTAACATAACTTACAAAACTTAATACGTAACTTACATATCATTAATCATTGTAGACATTTCATTTTTACGCATAGCCCAAAGATGAGTCTCGTATGGGGCACCATTTGAAATTACGAAAAATCATGAGGTTGAATGCTAGGAAAAAAGAACTCTAGAGAATTCATAAAATAGCCAAAACACAGGCCGGACATCACTTATGTCCGGGTATACTTGTCTCAGACTATAACATTTGGCCGACCATACCCTGGAAACCCTAAATTTGACCGGATAAATTATAGTTGTATTTGAGTGAGCAGATTGTCAATCACTGAAGTCACAAGCTCTGATTATGTCTGGCCAGACATATATCAAACTGTCAGCGCACGTGAAAATCTCAAATAACTGGAATCACAAACTGATTAATGTCCGACCGAACTTATATCACAAAATATACATACGGCCAGAGATATATCAATCTGTAACTGACGCAGTAGATTGGAAATCACTCTCTGTCTTGGAAATCACTCTAGACATGGAGGAGACATCGAGGGGATTTTTTCTCATATTCCATTCTCAAAACCATTCCCGATATTATAAAAATAGGGTTTATCCCTTGAGCTCGACACTTTTTTCTCCCCATTACTAACCTAAAACCCTGAATATATCTAGTTACTCAAACCTTAAAACTCAACTAAAATTTATGATGAGTCTTTGGAGTTGCCCTCTTAGGCAGACGACTAAGCTACCATCCAATATTGATAAGGTGTTTCTTGAGCCAAGCTGCAATAAAAGGTACGATCTGAGGGCACCTTAATCTTTATTTATGCATATTTAATTCCTGTTATAAGACATATAAAATCATGAAATATGTTCGGCCAACCGGTGCAAACACCTGGCCATATTACTACTTTATTTATGTTATTTCCTTTTAGTTATCTTTATGTTACACTCACCATTATTATCTTATGCACAATAGTTGTTTCATTTAGTTATTTTATGCATGCCCTTTGTTTGCCCATTTTGATATGTGAAGGATATCTTGCCGGATATTCCTGAAATATGTATATTCAGCCGTATGTCCCTCTTTGGTATATAGGATGGAAACCCATACATAAATTCCATAGTTGATTCCAAATGGATGATAATGTGGTCTGTACTCGGGATACAATTCCATGTACCATTGGGAATGACTACACGTAAGGCTGGTCTTTTACAGAATGAGGTTCCTTTTATTACTGTCACGATGTATCCGGTTAGTTTATCTTAGCTTGTATTTTGAAATCGCTTTATCACCATAATTACCCGTGTATGATTCTGTGATTTCCGAGTCTCTATTTCGCGATACATATCTGGTCTGACTTGCAATAAGTCCAGCAAGACATATATTGTGCACAGAATGTCCGGTTAGGGTTCTTCGAAGCCAGACTAATACGTACCTGCTTATTTATTGCATCATCCTTATCTTTTTGTGTTTTTATAATATTCTTATTGTTGTTGTATTAGTATTATAAATTATGCATGTGCCTCAGACTTTCTGATTTACTGTATACCGGCTAGACTTCCATGAAGCCAGGCCAATGAGGACGTGTACTATTTTATCATTGTTGATCATTTCATTTCTGTCTCATTATTAGTGTTTCTTGAGTACGTCATATATTATTTTGTTTTATGGTTTTCTTTTTCTGCTTTATTGGTCTTATTATTCAATTACTATCATGTTTATTACAATTTTATTACATTCGCACTGTATCTTTCTATTCCAATGATGAGTATGAATCTACGTTTCACACTTACGCATCACATCCGGTCAGACTTCCAGTACGTCTTACCAAACATTAGTGATGTAATGGATATATGGCCGACTATAGCTATGTTCGGCCTGGTCTCCCAAAGGCCAAACCCATGAAAATACATGCTCTAATTTTCTTGATTGAAGTTAACCTTGTCTTCATCTTTTGCATATCATTTTAATCCCCAATGGCATTGTATATCGAGAAATCACTTTCACTAAAGGCAGTGGATTGGTATGTGATGATAACCATCACTTACTGGCACGTACCCTTAGGTATAAAAAATATGTGTTCATTGGTCGATTGAACCCTTGGGTAGGGAGACCTAGTTATGAACAAACTTTCGTCGATCAGAGCCTAAGCCTAAACCCTTGATAAACGCATATGTAAGCTAATAGTTGTTTTCCAATAGGAATAAGCCTCCATATTTCTTGTGTTTAGGCCCTAATCATTTGAAGTGGTTTGATCATTTTACCGTAAAATGTAAACTTGTTGAGCCTTTTCAACTAGGACAAGTTTTCATTTCATGATAATTGGGTTAACTAATTTGAAATGTCTATGGGCCAACTCGTGTGAAATACTTGTTGGGCCTAGAATGTTAGTAATAATCCAAAAATGTCAAAACACGAGTCTGATACCCGTACCCGTACTGACTTTCATCTAGAAAGGTACACCTTATTTTAGTACATTTGGATATTCCTAAATGTTTCTAAGCCCATCCCAAATAACCATGATTACTATGGTTCCAATTCATCATTTTTAAATAACGGCATGATTCACATATTAGGTTTAGTTATTTGTAAATAGAAGGCATTTGTCTTTCAATGATGGAAGAAACCAAGGTAGCCAAGGTTTACCTTTTAACAAAGGAGAGAACGAGTTTGTGTACCCCATGTTAGTGCATAAGCTAAGCCAAACCTAGGGAAAATGTTGGACTTACCACGTGTGTGGAAGAAATAAGGTTGTAAGGGTATATGTTGATGTTTGGTCTGCATATCATGCATCTCATGCATCGCTTACATAAATGCATCATACTTTACAGCCATCATAACATCATATTGTGTTAGAGAACAAGACAAACTAGTCAAAAAGTAGCTAGCAACCTCAGAAATAACTAGCAGTGATAGTTCCCACGTAGATTAATTAGACACAACTGTGAACAAAATGGTAGAACAACTACAGGTCTTGACCAATGCTATTGGCAACTTGATGACATTCAAACTGCAGGTGCCAAAACTAGTGAGAATATGAGTGAAGAGCCCGAGAAAAAGACAACCGAAGAAATCCTAATTGTAGATGATGATGAATATATTGCAGAATATGTTGCGGGTAAAATAGCCAAATCCCAAGTCGAGGTTGAGCTCCAGAAATTGAATGAGCAAATGGAGACAGTGGCCCAGAAGATGAATGGCAAATATGAGGATCTTTTAGATTATAATGTTATGGAATTCAAGGAGTAGCTGCCTTCACTATTTAGAATGCAATGGATGGTGAAGTTCAACGGGAATGGAGATCCAAAAGTGCATCTCCGTCTGTATGTATCACTGATGAGTTCTATTGGTTTATCCCAACACCAAGTTTAGAAGATGTTTGGGATGTCGCTTGAGGGTGCACTAGTGGTATGGTATCATGATTTGGAGAAGAAGGTAAGGGATGACTGGAGAGCATTGCCAGAAGCATTCCTAAACAAATATGTCAAGGACATGAAGATTGACTTGTCGCTCCGTGAATTAGAAAACACAAAATAGAAGCTAGAGGAGAACTTCAAGGAGTGTATTAACCGCTGGAGAAGCCAATTGCTAAAGATGCCAACATAGCCCTCAAAGAATGACCAAATTAAGATGATCATCAAGGACACCAAGCCCTCCATTTACAACGAATTAAGGAGGACGACCCCTATTATTTTTGATTTTATGCAATTGAGAGAAACTGTCATGAATATAGAAGAAGATGAAGTTGAGAATAGAAAATTTTACAACCAGAATAGAAAGACTACTGGAGGGCCTTCCGAAACCAAGGCCAACCCTGCTGAAATCACCGCTATCAAGAACAAAAGATTTTAAAACCTTGGCAGATTGTTATCCAATGTGTTAGAGAAACTGAAGAGATAAGGTATGTTGAACCCCCTAGAACCTAGACCACTACTAAACCCAATGCCCTGCCACGTAGACTTGAACCAATATTGCCACTTCCACCAGAAAAAAGCCATGACACCAACAACTGCACCCGCCTTAGAGATGAGATCCAATACCTCTTAGTTAGTCGAAAAATCCCAGACCTCGAGAGAGCCAACCCAATACCAACAAAAACCCTCTACCTAATCAGCGTGCCATTCCTCTACCAACATACATGATAAACTTTGGCCTATCTGAAGAACATGTCATACAAACCTTCCACCAATAGACCTACGTTATGGGAATATAGGACAATAGCGATAGCGAGGTTGGAGAAAGTAACAAATTTTGGCAAGAGTTCTCCAACAGTGATGAAGAAGAGGTCAAGGTAATGACCAAAAGTGGTCGATTTTATAGTGATGCCACTAAATAGAAGGAAAAGACGGGGGAAATAAAAAAGAAAGAGAAAATAAAGGGAAAGAAGGGGAAGATATTGTGCTTCAGCAGTTGAAGAAAACCTGTTCACATATTAGTGTATGAAGATTATTGTGCTCTTTCCAAGAACACATGAAGGCAATGGTTGAAGCCTTGAGCAAGATAACGGTACAGGTTGAGACATATCTGACTGTGAATATTGGGTCTTTTCAGAAAGAAACGAGGCAAGTCATCACATTTTCAGAGGAAGAACTTATGATAGAGGGGAAAAATCATAACCGCCAATTGTTCATCATGGTAGAGGTCAGACATGGCTAAGAAGACCTTATGTGTAATGGTAGACGATGACTCTTCCTTCAATATTTTCCAACTAAAAATATTATCGAAGCAAGGTATCCAACTAGAAGAACCGATCCCCTTTAACATGATAATCAAGCCATATGATGATAGCAAATGCAGAGTATATGGTATTTTCACTGCTATGATTAAGGTGGGCCTCCCGACCACTTTTCCTACACTCTTGGGAATGATGTGGTTCTAAAAGCTCAGAGGAGTACCGTCAACACTACACCAAGTCATCAAATTCCTGCACGAATGAGAAATCATCATTGTTAAGCAGAAGCAAATAATGTCGTAGCCATCCTAGAATTCCAACCCCTTACAAGATTCCAAGTGGCAACAAATGTTGAAGAATTTATGGATCCTAAAATGGCCAGTATCATGAAAAATGAACTATTTTCCCAATATTAGATTGGGGCGAGGGGCCAATTGTGGGACACAGAAACTGGGCGACGCCGTTCCTAGGCTCGCGGCCTGGTTGGGAAGTACGAAATAATATGGAGTCGCCACCCGGTGTGAACCGGGAAAATGAGATTTAAGGCCGCACTCACCCCTCGCAAGGGAAGACCTCAAACCGTTGGGTTCGGAATGGTCCCTTACTTATGTCACTCGTAATAAGAGGATTTATGTGATAATTTAACCAGGCTTAAATAACATTTATTTCCAAGATATCATGCTTCTAAATTCATATGCATGCATCAACAAGTTCATCACAACATGCAACATCACATGGAAATCTCATGAACATATTTCAATCCTATGATATGGAAAACTAAGAACAACATGATCATGCTTGAGTACTATCTCATGAACCTATTAACCAAATAACATACTAGCAACCTAATCATGCTTGAATACAAATAATACAGTTGGCTATATAACACAAGAAAGATCAACCAAAAGGCAATTATGCATGAATATGATAAGACAGACTCAGTTCAGTGTGTGCGCGTTCGTGTAGCGTTCGTAAACGCGTTCGAACGGAAATGAGACAGAATGCTCGCGTTCGAGTAGCGTTCGTAAACGCGTTCGAACGGAAATGGAACAGAATGTTCACGTTCGTATGGCGTTTGTTAACGCGTTCGAACGAAAATGAAACAGAATGCTCACGTTCGTATGGCGTTTGTTAACGCGTTCGAACGGAAATGAGACCTGATGCATGATAAGGCGAAATGTATGCGCGTTCGAATTGCGTTCGTGAACGCGTTCGAACGGACACGGACCTGAGGCATGAAATGGGCAAAAATGCATAAACATCAAAATAAAGGGGGGGCGCGGCGAAGTACTGCCGTAAAGGTGGCCTTATGGGGGCTCTTGATCTCTCAAAGAGAGGACCTTTAGACCAACATACTAAGCCCATGCGCGTCACATCACATCATGCATACAAACACAAAGACAATCATACTATCCTAAGTATGTCCGATTGAACGTGTCTTGCATCCAACCGAACACACATCAACCGGCGCGGCAAAGCATCGTGGTAAAGGGCTTTAACCCCTCCCCATAGGGGATCTCACAACACACTTACTAAGCCCATGCGCTCGATTGACTTATTCATACAAAAATAAAGATAATAATATCAAACTAAGTATGCTCGATTGAACGTATCTTGCGTCCAACCGAACATACATCAACCGGCGCGGCGAAGTAGTGTCACGAAGGTGGCCTTTTCGGCTCTTTGTCTCACAAATGAGGACCTTTGGACTAACTCACTAAGCCCATGCGCTTGGTTGAATCATACAAAAATAAACAGTATATTGAATCAAGAGAAAACTAAATAAACAAAAAGCAACACAACGAAAGAGAGATGGTGCCGTTTACTCAAGCGGTACGTGAGTTGTGGCCCAAGTACAGATCATATTACCGTCCATTCAGAATCGGCTATGAAATTTATGTCCGGGTTTCCATCCGATATACCGCGAGAGTTGACACATCTCTCATTCATCTAATGCCCAAAACATATTACATCTCATAATTCATGCATATTTACATACTCAAAAATCACAACACACATTTCAACATTACAATCATACAAGAAATACTTAATAAATAATGCGGAAAAGGAAAACAAGTGTGAAAGATACCCTCAGGTCTAACCTTTTAAGCCGTCTCTCGGACTCACGTTCCACGAAGATCGAAAGTGGGGTAAAGCTCCGCAACTTTTCTGGTCCCTGGTTCAACGTCCTAGCTCACTGCTTCACTGCTTTGCTTATTGTTCGAACTCCATTCTGCTCCTATTCGGCTCCTGTTTTGCTGCTCACTGCACGGGCTACCTGTTTCAATGTTTTCAAAGAACTATTCCAAGTTGTGTGGATTCTTAGTGCAATTAAAGGTGATTATTTTTAAGGTTATCTATGTAGTTTTCTAAGTTACTGTTTTTTAAGGATTTTAGGAGGTTGTTGGCGTGTTTTAGAATTCGGCTATGGGTGAGTTTGGGTTAGGCTATGGAGGGTGGTCTTGTGGTGGTTTCTTTGTTTTCTTTTTTGTGTGTGTTTTGGGTGTGTAGAGAGAGTTTAGAGAAATTTCGAGAGAGCTTGGGTGTCAATTGTGTTGTGTGTCCCCGGATGGCTTTGGTTAGGGGTTGTTTATATAGAGAATGGCTAGGGTTTACAAGGGAAGGGATTTGTGCATTAAATTAGGATATGATTTAGTTTTTAAACAATGAAATCAAAGGATTGAGGGGGGACAAAATATTTTACTTTAGGAAGTTGTAATATTTAATTTGTGTTGGTTTAGGAATACAAATATTTTATATTGGTAAATATCTTATTAGATTAGGAAGTCAAATATATGATTGGATTTAATTGGTTAAGATTGATTTTAATTTGGTATGATTATATTTTGATTTAGTGTGTGATTTGTTTAATTTAGGCATGATTTTAGTTTAAGTTGGTAATTGATTACTTTAATTGGTAAATGATTTAAATGTTTTATTTAATGTTTAATATTTAATTTAATATTTAATTATTTAATTTGGGATGTGTTTTATGGGCTTTGGGGAG
The DNA here is from genome assembly GCA_019454045.1 of Zanthoxylum bungeanum. Taxonomy (NCBI): domain Eukaryota; kingdom Viridiplantae; phylum Streptophyta; class Magnoliopsida; order Sapindales; family Rutaceae; genus Zanthoxylum; species Zanthoxylum bungeanum. The sequence goes on along the minus strand of SKCR01011017.1, from coordinate 10,835 downwards.
CTAAATGGGCTGGGTGTGAGGCTAGCAGCAAAACCAGGATTACCGACACCGTTCGAACGCTCCCTCGAACGCTACACGAACGCCCGCAATCTGTTTCCCGTTCGAACGAAGTAACGAATGCAGCACCAACGAAGACAGTGAGCTTGCTTATTCTGAATTTCCCCTTCCGATATCCGTTTCCCGCGGCATCCGTGACTCAAAAGGTAGTTGTCTCCAAATAAGACTCCTCATCGGGTTTCACATGCGTAAAAATGCAGTGCCTACAGTTGCCCCCACTTTGATGGGACTTGTGTAATGTGCAACAGTGACAATCCTATCAAAGTTATGCAATGCATTTCTACTTACCTGGCTCGCCAGCTGCCACTTGACTTACCATGTGTTGAGTTGCGTTGATTTGGTGGTGAGGTGCTGCGACCCCTGGTTCATTCCCGAAGTAAGCTGAGGGTCTTGTTCCCATTTTGAGCTGAGGGTCTTGTTCCCTGAATTGTTGAGTGTTGGGTTTTGTTCCCGTGGGTCTTGTTCCCATTTTGAGCTGAGGGTCTTGTTCCCTGAATTGTGGGTCTTGTTCCCATTTTGAGCTGAGGGTCTTGTTCCCTGATTTGTTGAGTGTTGGGTTTTGTTCCCGTGGGTCTTGTTCCCATTTTGAGCTGAGGGTCTTGTTCCCTGAATTGTGGGTCTTGTTCCCATTTTGAGCTGAGGGTCTTGTTCTCTGATTTGTTGAGTGTTGGGTTTTGTTCCCGTGGGTCTTGTTCCCATTTTGAGCTGAGGGTCTTGTTCCCTGAATTGTTGAGTGTTGGGTTTTGTTCCCGTGGGTCTTGTTCCCATTTTGAGCTGAGGGTCTTGTTCCCTGACTGTTGAGTGTGGGTTTTGTTCCCATGGGTCTTGTTCCCATTTTGAGCTGAGGGTCTTGTTCCCTGAATTGTTGAGTGTTGGGTTTTGTTCCCGTGGGTCTTGTTCCCATTTTGAGCTGAGGGTCTTGTTCCCTGAACTGTGGGTCTTGTTCCCGATTTGAGTTGAGACAAGGGTCTTCTTCCCTGAACTGCGGGTCTTGTTCCCGATTTGAGTTTAGATAAGGGTCTTCTTCCCTGAACTGTGGGTCTTGTTCCCAATTTGAGTTGAGATGAGGGTCTTTTTCCCAGAGTGATATTGATATGGGCCTCGCCCCCCAGATTGATACTGAATGTGGGCCTCGACCCTGGGATTCATTCCCTTGGGATTCATTCCCGAAACTCTGCTATTGTACTGTTACTGCTTCTGGCTGGCTTGCATTTGACGCTTTCTCTTTTTCTCCTCTGAAACCTGTTATTACCAAACAGAACAAACACAAAAAGGATGCGAATATGTTACGTGTATGCATGCATGCATGATTGGGTTTCCTATCCCGTTAGGTTAGGTCTTCTGCCATTCTCTTGGTGACTGCTCGGTTTTCTCTCCCTCGGGTAAAGTATTGCTTTATTCTTTCCAAATTGATCGGCTTGGTGAACTCATTCCCTTCTGACAGTCTCATTGCCCCATTTCCCTATTTCTGAATGGCTATCTCATATTTTTTGTTTTCTTATTCTGAGGATTCCCCGAGTTCTAAATATCGCTGAGTATCATAGTACTAAGGCTTAATGCTTTTCTCAAATATACTCATGTTGCAGAAGAGATTCAGCGAAATGAACGTCTTTATTATCATAAAAAGGTTCGAACAAGTAGACAAAACCAATGTCCTTATTAAAAATGCAAGATCAAATAAACTAGGAGGAACAGCTTCATCATTCGCAGCATTGCCTTCTCCCTTGACCTATGGTCCTTCGTTGTCATCCATGTAATAAGCTTGGTGGTGGAGGGTTTTGAGGACAAAGGTTTCGGGTAGGCCAGAGTTGATCATGTAGGTGGGTGGTGGAACAAAGTGGTAGTTTGGTAGAGGGTTTCTGTGTGTGTCAGGTTGTTCTTTCTCTGGGTCGGGTATTTTGTGAGCATCGATGAGGTTTTGGATTTCATGCCTAAGGCGGGGGCAAATGTCAGTGTCATGACCTTTTTGCTGGTGGAAGTGGCAATATTGGCTTAGGTCGAAGTAGTGTGGCACAGGGTTTGGGATTGGTCTAGGGTCTAAAGGCTTCAGGAGTCCTTGTCCTTTCAACTTCTCAAGCACCCTTGATATAGGTCTACCAAGATTGGAGAACCGCCTATTTCTGACGGTAGCGACCTCTGCCGTAGTGGGCTTGGTCTCAAAATGCCCTCCAAAAGTTCTTTTATTCTGGCCATAAAACTTTTTGTTTTCAGCCTCCTCTTCTTCGATATCCATAACAGTCTCTCTCAACTGTCGGAAATCCACAATCATGGAGGTCATTCTCCTCAGCTTGCCATAAATTGAGGGCTTAGTACCCTTGATGATCATTTTGATCTGGTCCTTTTCTGAGGGCCGGGTCTGCATCTTCAGAAGCTGGCTCCTCCAGCGGTCCACACACCCTTTGAAGCTCTCCTCCGCTTCTGCTTAGTGTTCTCCAATCTCGGAGTGACAAATCAATCTCCAAGTCTGTAACATACTGCTTTAGAAAAGCATCAGCTAGTTCCTTCCAATCTTCCTTAACCTTCTTCTCAAGGCTATGATACCAAACCACGGGTGCCCCCTCGAGTGACATCCCGAACATCTTTTGTACTTGGCGCTGAGACAGGCCAACTGAACTCATAACAGACACATACTGGCGGAGATGCACCCTCGGGTCTCCATTCCCATTGAACTTAGCCAAATCTGGCATCTTAAACTGCGCTGGCAACTGCTCCTCAAACTTCATTGTCTCATAGTCTAGCAAATCTTCATTCTTACCCCTCATCTTGCGGGTAACGGATTCAACCTGATCCCTGAGTTTCTGTATCTCGGCCTGAGACCCAATCACTCTGTCTGTTGCATACTCTGCATTATCATCATCAAAAGTGGGGATATCATCCCCCAACCCATTCGGAGGCTTCTCGCGCCTTACGTTCTCAGAATCTTCCCCAGCACGGGGCACAGCCATATTTGTCATGGCAGCAGTCAAAGCTTGCAACTGTTCAGTAATCTTGGCGAAGCCACTTTCCAACTGATCTATCCGGGATACCTCAGTATCTGATTCACTCATACTTGTTCTTTTAGTGAGTCTGGTTCATTCTCTAACCCAAACGATATCTATGGTGTCTTTTAAGACACAGAGGATGTTAACAGGGTATATGTATGCATGATATGCATAAGAAATATATAACATTAAATCAAATAAAATTATCAAACAAATCGGCCTATCATCATTTTAGAAACTTTTGGGACAACTGTCATAAGGGTGAACCCGTCCCAGTTTAAATGGCACAACGAGTTCACGTCTTACGGCAAAGAGCCCAACTAAATCCAAATGATAACATTCCGAAGACAAGCACTCAAGGTGGCCCATCAATCACTTAGAAGCTTTTGGCCCAATAGTCATGAAATACGTTCTTGTCCCAGTTTAAATGGCCCAACAAGTCCATATCCCATGGCAAATGGTCCAAATGGATCCAAACGGTGATGTTCCCAAACATAAGCATAGAAGGGAGATAATGCAAACATAACATAATAATTTTTTTATAATGGCCCATCAACATTTCAGAAGCCTTGGGCCTAATAGTCATACAGTACGAACTTGCCCCAGTTTAAATGGCCCAGCAAGCCCGTATTTTTGACAATAGTCCAACTGCATCCAAATGAGGATAGTCCACAAGCACATACTCAAGGAAATAATTGCTACTTTAACCATATAAACCAGTCTATGGGTGGATTTGCAAGAGTATGGACAAAGGCTCTCACTGGCGAAGGATAGCCCACAACTAGGTCTCCCCACTCAAGGGTTCAAGCGACCAAGTGAGCGTATCCCTTTTTATACACTAAGGTACGTGCCAATAAGCTATGGTGTGTGACGGACTGTCAAATGGATTTCCCGTTGTAGATCCCCCAGAGGGAAGGTGGAGCGAGGCTCACTTAAATACCCAAGCCTCTTAGGCTCTTATCACTTGTTGTCAGGAATAAACAACGAGTCCTCCAAATTAGTCCATCACAAAGGCTACAAGTAGATGGCCATATAGGTGCCCTCACAGCTTTTCCTTCTAGAAAGGTAGTGAATGAAGGAAGACACCAAACCATTACCTAGCCTCAAAGTGCCCTTGATTAAACCCTCACTTATCCACTATAGACATGGCCAATTAAAACATAAATCCACTCATTACAAGACAATATTTCGGGGCCAATTCTCACATCCCCAGTGGAGTCGCCAGACTGTGGGACACAGAAACTGGGCGACGCCGTTCCTAGGCTCGCGGCCTGGTTGGGAAGTACGAAATAATATGGAGTCGCCACCCGGTGTGAACCGGGAAAATGAGATTTAAGGCCGCACTCACCCCTCGCAAGGGAAGACCTCAAACCGTTGGGTTCGGAATGGTCTCTTACTTATGTCACTCGTAATAAGAGGATTTATGTGATAATTTAACCAGGCTTAAATAACATTTATTTCCAAAGATATCATGCTTCTAAATTCATATGCATGCATCAACAAGTTCATCACAACATGCAACATCACATGGCAATCTCATGAACATATTTCAATCCTATGATATGGAAAACTAAGAACAACATGATCATGCTTGAGTACTATCTCATGAACCTATTAACCAAATAACATACTAGCAACCTAATCATGCTTGAATACAAATAATACAGTTGGCTATATAACACAAGAAAGATCAACCAAAAGGCAATTATGCATGAATATGATAAGACAGACTCAGTTCAGTGTGTGCGCGTTCGTGTAGCGTTCGTAAACGCGTTCGAACGGAAATGAGACAGAATGCTCGCGTTCGAGTAGCGTTCGTAAACGCGTTCGAACGGAAAAGGAACAGAATGTTCACGTTCGTATGGCGTTTGTTAACGCGTTCGAACGAAAATGAAACAGAATGCTCACGTTCGTATGGCGTTTGTTAACGCGTTCGAACGGAAATGAGACCTGATGCATGATAAGGCGAAATGTATGCGCGTTCGAATTGCGTTCGTGAACGCGTTCGAATGGACACGGACCTGAGGCATGAAATGGGCAAAAATGCATAAACATCAAAATAAAGGGGGGGCGCGGCGAAGTACTGCCGTAAAGGTGGCCTTATGGGGGCTCTTGATCTCTCAAAGAGAGGACCTTTAGACCAACATACTAAGCCCATGCGCGTCACATCACATCATGCATACAAACACAAAGACAATCATACTATCCTAAGTATGTCCGATTGAACGTGTCTTGCATCCAACCGAACACACATCAACCGGCGCGGCAAAGCATCGTGGTAAAGGGCTTTAACCCCTCCCCATAGGGGATCTCACAACACACTTACTAAGCCCATGCGCTCGATTGACTTATTCATACAAAAATAAAGATAATAATATCAAACTAAGTATGCTCGATTGAATGTATCTTGCGTCCAACCGAACATACATCAACCGGCGCGGCAAAGTAGTGTCACGAAGGTGGCCTTTTCGGCTCTTTGTCTCACAAATGGAGGACCTTTGGACTAACTCACTAATCCCATGCGCTTGGTTGAATCATACAAAAATAAACAGTATATTGAATTCAAGAGAAAACTAAATAAACAAAAAGCAACACAATGAAAGAGAGATGGTGCCGTTTACTCAAGCGGTACGTGGAGTTGTGGCCCGAGTACATATCATATTACCGTCCATTCGGAATCGGCTGTGAAACTTATGTCCGGGTTTCCATCCGATATACCGCGAGAGTTGACACATCTCTCATTCATCTAATGCCCACAACATATTACATCTCATAATTCATGCATATTTACATACTCAAAAATCACAACACACATTTCAACATTACAATCATACAAGAAATACTTAATAAATAATGCGGAAAAGGAAAACAAGTGTGAAAGATACCCTCAGGTCTAACCTTTTAAGCCGTCTCTCAGACTCACGTTCCACGAAGATCGAAAGGGGGTAAAGCTCCGCAACTTTTCTGGTCCCTGGTTCAACGTCCTAGCTCACTGCTTCACTGCTTTGCTTATTGTTCGAACTCCGTTCTGCTCCTATTCGGCTCCTGTTTTGCTGCTCACTGCACGGGCTACCTGTTTCAATGTTTTCAAAGAACTATTCCAAGTTGTGTGGATTCTTAGTGCAATTAAAGGTGATTATTTTTAAGGTTATCTATGTAGTTTTCTAAGTTACTGTTTTTTTATGGATTCTAGGAGGTTGTTGGCGTGTTTTAGAATTCGGCTATGGGTGAGTTTGGGTTCGGCTATGGAGGGTGGTCTTGTGGTGGTTTCTTTGTTTTCTTTTTTGTGTGTGTTTTGGGTGTGTAGAGAGAGTTTAGAGAAATTTCGAGAGAGCTTGGGTGTCAATTGTGTTGTGTGTCCCCGGATGGCTTTGGTTAGGGGTTGTTTATGTAGAGAATGGCTAGGGTTTACAAGGGAAGGGATTTGTGCATTAAATTAGGATATGATTTAGTTTTTAAACAATGAAATCAAAGGATTGAGGGGGGACAAAATATTTTACTTTAGGAAGTTGTAATATTTAATTTGTGTTGGTTTAGGAATACAATATTTTATATTGGTAAATATCTTATTAGATTAGGAATTCAAATATATGATTGGATTTAATTGGTTAAGATTGATTTTAATTTGGTATGATTATATTTTGATTTAGTGTGTGATTTGTTTAATTTAGGCATGATTTTAGTTTAAGTTGGTAATTGATTACTTTAATTGGTAAATGATTTAAATGTTTTATTTAATGTTTAATATTTAATTTAATATTTAATTATTTAATTTGGGATGTGTTTTATGGGCTTTGGGGAGCTAAATGGGCTGGGTGTGAGGCTAGCAGCAAAACCAGGATTACCGACACCGTTCGAACGCTCCCTCGAACGCTACACGAACGCCCGCAATCTGTTTCCCGTTCGAACGAAGTAACGAACGCAGCACCAACGAAGACAGTGAGCTTGCTTATTCTGAATTTCCCCTTCCGATATCCGTTTCCCGCGGCATCCGTGACTCAAAAGGTAGTTGTCTCCAAATAAGACTCCTCATCGGGTTTCACATGCGTAAAAATGCAGTGCCTACACCAATGTGTGAGCAAGCTGCCCAATAGCAAATAACAGACTACCAAAAAGGGGCTGGGGTATTGTTCTCGCGAAAAATAGGCGAAGCCCAAGAAGAAAAGATTGAAGTTGGCAGACTACTTGTTGAAAACGGTACATAACCAGAACCGAAGAAGAGAAAGAGGCAGAGGAAGAATGGGAAGAATAGTTGTTCCAGCATGAAGAGATGACGCTGGAAGACCCTGAGGAAAATAGAGAAGAAAAAGATTATGAAAATGTTTATGTACCTGAACTATTTGAATGTAGGCCCGCGTTAATGAATAAGATGAATGATTTTGCTTACTTGTCAGTCTCTTTTTCTTTTAACACACATTATAACATGCATAATATGAACATATTTGACATTAATTAAATTAAAACAGAAGCATTGAATCTTGATACATGTGAAAACCCGAATAACATATTAATTACGAGTGAGGTTACCCCTGAAGAGAGGAAAAAATTAGAGAGATTGTTAACAAAATATGCAAAGGTATTTGTCTGGTCCTATGAAGATATGTCCAGAGTGGACAGAAGTGTAGCGCAACATGTAATACCAACATACCCAAACATGAGACCTATAAAGCAGAAGCTTCCCAGAACAAGACTAGAATAGGCAGAGAATTGTTGGGGTGGTGCTCAGAGAGCCAATCCGGACCGTATTATGTCTGGTTCATGAATATGAACAATCCATTTTTCCATAATATTACTTATTTATGGTTGCACCTCTTGTTTTTATATACGTATTCGATCTGATTACGATTAGATTGAAACTAAATGTGGTTTAGTGATATGTATATATTAGACAAAAGGCCCGATAATATATAATGCAGTACACAGTTACAAAGGTAGTTTGTAATTGACATTGGGAAGTGTCACTGCTAAATATATATTATCGAATATAGTTACTGGTCAAGATTCACTAACACGGGTCGGTTAGTCAAATCTGTTGAGACCAGTACATGTCGTATATCGAGACTTGGTCCGATGGTTTATCCCAATGAATCATGAGTCTCGTATAGACGTGTAGGTGTTATAGTGGATAAACACTGAACGACTTACCAAAGATTCTAATGGATGGTACACCAACTGTTGGATAATATGACCCATAGCGTCACTATTTGCACAGATCATTGTGTTGTTGTAGCAAATTAACTATGTAACAAGGAAATTGCACTCTCGTCATTTGTGATTAGATCACCTTAGATATATAAATGAAGAGAGGTCCCTATGATTAGTTCCTGGATTGAGATGATATGAGACAGTATCAGTCCACGAAGGATTAATCATTAAATATCCCTAGCCGTAGTATTATCGAGACTGGACATCGATAATGCGGAATAGGCTAGTATTGCACTTGTGCGCGTTGTGAGGGCACAACGGCATAGTTCTCATATATATAAGTATTGGATACTTGTGCAAGTGCGATAGGAGGTCGTGTTTCAACGATGGTACGGGAAACAGCTTCGCTCTGGATAGACCCTTCGGAATCCCATTGGTATTATGACTAGGTGTCTATGGGAGGCCGAAATCAAGGTAGGTGTGTAAGTCTTAACCTGAGACTTACATCGCTAATACTTACGACAATCGGTAAACTTTGGTTTTGGTGGTGGGGATCTTAACTGGTTCTGTGTTCACCTCTTCTGGGTTTATCAGGAATCGTAGTGTATTGGATGTGATGTCGAGATGGAAGTGTCGCTCCAGTCATAATGGAGATGATGTCACGCAGGATACGGTATTAGTGCTCTTAAAGTGATGCGCATCCAATCGTGATATTATGACCAGGTCATGAATATCCGATTATAGAGACTAGTTACCAGACATCCGATATGTGTTTCGAACGGGGCAGACACTTATCCAGCCCCAGCCCTAGCACGTGATTATCCGATACTGGGCCAATATGCACAATACAATTGTATACTACGCTTGATACAGATCTAGATATTCTTTGATGAATATGTCCGGAGAACTTGGGAAGACTTGGTGCTTTGCTAGGAGTCGACCTTGTCTCGTAAATCGGTAGTAGTAGAACGTAGTACTTGGTACGTACGTGATTCGGATACTCCGACGACCGTATTTACTGCCAGATTATCCGGGGATCTCATGGGTCGCTTCCCGATAATCCACCGATGACGCACAACTCGCACTCTTGAATAATCTGGGATTATAATAGAAGAGAGAGAAAATTAATCTAGGATTAATAACGGAGATATTTTATCCGGGATAAAATGTCGTCTAAAGAGAGAGAACGATTAATTTGGAATTAATCGATGAATTAAATATTCGATATATTAAACGAAATTAGATTTCGACGCGGAATTAAAATTAGATTTTAATTCGGGCAAACGAGTTAATTCAGAATTAATTCGTTAGCGACGTAAATAATAATTTCGCCAGGCGTAATTATTTATTTAAATTCGATTGAATTAACGTCGCGACGTAAGCTCGGTATTTCGGAAATATCGAACTCGAACGCGTGAGTGCACGTGGGCCCACTTTCATTTGGAAACGTGTGGGGCCCACATGACACATGTCATTCTAATGCTTTGCATGTAGATAGTGTACAATGCACTCAATGTTATTGCATGGAAATTGAGTGTTTGACACTCTAAGCTATTGCATGTGTTGTGTCATAAATTTATTATTAATTTAATAAATTATGGCATAAATATAAATTGATTTTTGGTAAATCATTTTAATTAACATAACACATTTTTCTCTCAAAATTCTCTCTTCCTCTCACGGCAATGGTGGCCATTTCTTCACTGGTTTTGAACCAGTTTGGGCGTGAGTTTAGGGGAGCAAGAGTTGGGTTTTCATGGTGTGAAAACCGCAAGTGCTAGCACACTACGAGTCTTGCGAAGGTGGTAGGGAGGTTCCCCCATGAGACGGGATCCATCCGACGAAGATTGGAGCTCCGTTTCTTCACTCAATATTCTGTTTTGCAGGGACAGTGGACTGCATGCAGTGGGCGTGAAGGCAGTACGTTTTTGGGCTTGAATCGTCTCCAAATCGACTCTACCGATCAATGTGAGTATTCCGCTACCTCCGTTGATGTGTTCACACATAATTTCATGTCTTGATTTGATCTTGGGACCTTATAGAAAACCAACAATGGCATCATGAGCTAAAGTTGCAAGCATGAAATTTGTAGGGCTTAAAATTTGGGTAAATGTTTGTTAAGCATGATTTGAATGAATTGAATGTTTGAGTATGCTTATAACATGTTTAAATTCATTTGGTTGGACTAATTTGATGAAAAATGATTTGGAATTATTTTCCCCAAATATTTCATGTTGGCCGAATGTCAATTGATTTTTTGGATCTTGGATTTTTTGGTTTTTGATTCATTTGATGAGTTAGAATCGATTAGGTTGACGTTAATTTGAATCGAATTGGATTGGATTTCGAATTGGACAAAAACCCCAAAATCTTTGAGTTGGCCGAATGTGTAATGCCCTAATGTCTTGGTGTTTTTTGATTTTGTGACATTGGATGCATATGAAATCAAATCGGATGGTGATTTGATGTCGATTGTAGGTTCGATTGGATCGAAACCAAATCGGACACAATAACCTTCCTTGGCCGAGAGCATGAAAGCATGTAAATGGGTTTGATTTTTCATTTATGTGTGTTTGACATGTGATAATGAAATGAATATGATTAATAAAACTAATTTGGTGTTTTAAAAATATTGATTTAGTCGATTAATCA
>SKCR01011016.1:0-80554 GCA_019454045.1 Zanthoxylum bungeanum | reverse complement strand
AGAAGAAGAAGAGGAATGATCAAGCAAGTTGAACATGAGAGATTTGGAGGATGAACAAGGATTAAGCAAGGAAGAAAGGTAAAAAATCCATGACCCATTTTCTTTAAATCTTGTGTTTAATGAATTGGTAATTATGTAATGTTGACGGCGGATTTTGGTCTCAGGGCAATATGGGAATATTACTCCCGAGACAATCCTCCATCAATAGTGAATTTGTTTGGTTATGGGGGACCAAAAGCAAACTTAGCAAAAGACAAATAATAAGGCAATCGACAAGGAGATTTAACGTGGTTCGGCGGATCTTGGTCCGACCTACGTCCACGGGCACAAAAAGGATGATACTTTTATTACTCAAACACGCTTCTCAGCTCTGCTTCTTGTTTTTTACAAGTTTGATGGTAATGATTCTGATCTCCATTATCCACTTGTTCTCCACTTCTTTTCTTCTTATGCACACTCTACCCTTCTATTTATAATAGTGTAGAAATCAGATTCCTTCTCCTACAAGAATTTCCTAATTGAAACAATTTCCTTTTCCCATAAGGATCCCTAGTCAAAACTACATTCACTCCCTTTATCCTACTAGGACACTGACTTATTAGTTTACCCCATGAAGGTATGATAACTTGTCATCTTATCCGTAAAAATAGGATGCATTATCTTCCTGAGCACGCCTCGCCATGTGCTCGGTCTTCATAAGGTCGGTCATAATGGTCATTTGAGCTGAGAATGCTGTTGTCGATCTTATAATGCCCGGTCATCCGATCTTATGTGGTCGGGTTACAAATCATAAGTGCTCGGCCCCTAACTCATGTGGTCGGGTCGGTATTAATGATCTCGATCAAGAAGGGAGTTACCATTTTACCCCTGTCGTGCTGCTTAAATATCATAGTGCCTAAAAAACACCATCAACATGTAATGTTAAAGAACATGATTATAATGATGATTATGTGATTCCTTGTGTTTTTAGTCAATAAAAGAGATGGTAGACTTCATTTATTTATTTGGGTGAAGATGGATAGAGTTGATAAAGTGAGTAAAAAGATAAATTCTTGATGGATTAGAAGTTTAGTTGATGAAATAGAATGTAAAATGATGTATGACTGGTTGGTTTGTAGCTTGGAAGTGTTAGAATGAAAGTAAAGAAATGGGTTGTGTTGTTGGATAATGGAGTTTGAAATGTTTGGAAAATTATTTATTAATGTTAATTTGATGAATAAATGAGTGAATGATGATGTTAATATAGTATTTTTAGATGTATAGAATTTGTGATATGCATTGGGTATGCTTGTAGATAAAGGGTAGAAAATATGTAGGAGAATGGATAGTTGCTTATAAAGTGTTTGTGGAAATACCCAATGACTTCAAATATTTATTTAGGTTAAAAAATAACACTTAATGGCATGTATTTAGGTGTTGGAAAATGAAAGAAATGGTTTGGAGTGAAAGAAGTTTGATTGGGAAAATTTTGAAGTAATAGCGACGTTTTGCCGCAAATCGATCCACCCGGATGGTACGTATTTAGCGGCTGTAACTGGGGTTTCGAGCGTCCGTTTTATGAACCGTTCATTTTTAAGTAAACTAGATACATAAGGAAATTACATACTCAAAAATCAGATTTTTTAGACTTAAAATGAAATTGCAGAAAAATTCAGAATTTGGAGTTAGAGCAGTGGCGAACTGGTCCAGTACTCTGCTGCGTAAGGTGCAGAAAGTGCCTTATATCTTGAGTTCTAGGAGTCCAAATTGAGATCCGTAAAAAAATGTCATAAAGTAGACTCATAGAGGAGTATTCTATAAAAAATTCAGCTCCACAAATGATCCCCTCTATTTATACCGAATTTTCGAAGTCAGGTCACTGTCAGTGACTCTCTGTTTTGATGTAGGAGTTGTAGACGCGTAAAATGATTTGCGTAACCGCGAAACGAACCTCGTAAAATTCTATAGGGTGCCTTAACGTGTTAGAAACACAGCGGGGGTGATAATTCATGCATTCCACATTTATTCTTATCTATGGGAATATTCTCGTTCTAGTAGCTAACGAATTTATTCTTATTCATGTATTTAGATCGGCCTCAAGATTCTCAACGGCCTTCCACCCCGTGAAGGGACTCATCTCAGCCGTATACTGTGAGTGGACACTTTCCCTTTTACTTGATTTTCATTTCGCATTTTCTTAAATAAGACTTACTTTTCAGCAACTAGGGCGTTAGCCAAGTTTGTTTTTTATATCATATATGATTTAGCATGATTTGAAAAGTTTTATGAAAAACAGATGTTTTAGTTTGAGATTTATATTTTCAGAATATGTTTTATAGTTTTTCTTTCGGGGCATGAGGTAAAACCTCACCCCAGTATGTAACTATTTCAGATGGAATTGACGGATACAGAGAGCATGTGAACATGTTGAGGACTGGGGGGACGCTCCTAGATCCTCAGCGCTCAGATGGTACATTCCTGGGCGGAGATGCGCCTTCGGGCGGAGATGCGCCTTCGGGCGGAGATGCGCCTACGGGCGGAGATGCGCCTTCGGGCTGAGATGCGCCTATAGGCGGAGATGCGCCTACGGGCGAAGATTCTATTTTCAGAAAAAGGATTTCAATTTTTTCAGTTTTCAGAAAAGAGTTTTAGAAAAGAATTTAGAAAGACGGATTTTGAATGAAGTACAAGAAAGAGTTTTCAGTTTTCGGATTTCAGATTTTCAAGAACACAGTTTTCAGAATTTCAGAATACAGATTTTTAACCAATAGTTTTCAGAAAACGGATTTCTCGAAGCCAGAATTTTTAAAGACAGTTTTCAGTAAATTTGATGAAGTTTTTAGAACAAGAGTTTTCATAAAAGATACTTTAAAATGTGATTTTAAAGTTAGAAGACCTTTACTTCAGTTTTCAGTTTTCGTTCACTCACTTAGGTCGTATGACGACCTAACCCCCTTCAGTTTTATTTGTTTTGTAGGGTTTTCCAGGAGGACGAGCTCGGGAGGATGGATACTGATGCAGTCACCAGGGTTGGAGTCCACCAGTTTAGAGTCAGAATATTATAGTCCAGTTAGAGTTGCATACATGCACTAGTGATGTGATAGTCATTACAGATAGTCCTTAAAGTGTTGTAAAGAAGTATTCCTAAGCATGCATTAATAAAAGTATTTCATGTTGATTTAGTTATAGTCTTCACGTATGGCATGACATTTATATAGTTCAGAGTACAGTCAGATAGTAAGAGGCTTATGGGGTTAGCACAGCTATCCCCTGCCGGTAACATCTCCCGGATCGGGGATGTTACAAGTCTCTATCTTTTCGAACTTTGCTTTAAGCATGTTGGACATAGTGGCAAGTAAATAACAACGAGCCTTGTCATTTCCTCGAACCCAATTCTCATGGGCATCTATAATGTTTTTGTTGGCATTCTCTGCAGGTTTGGGAGGACATTCCTCCATCAGGACAAACTTCAGGTTATCCAGCACAAGTATTATATTCATGTCATACTTCCACTTAGCAAAGTTATCACCAGTTAATTTTTCAGTAGCAAGCATTGATATGATTGGATTTGACATATTTCTGAAATCATTAAAAAAATATTCTAAATTATTCCATGCATAAAATTTAAAATAAATTCGGCATAGTAATCATGATGCATGATGCATGATGCATATGCTAAACACTAAAATATATATGCACTACTATAGCCTCGGAAAATTTAATAAGCATATTATTTTGCCTTAGGGTCGATCATAACACCTTATTAAAATAGAGACAATCTCAATAAATAAAATTTTCAAAATATCTCATATTTTCAAAATTTATTCATAACCGATTTTTTGGTCTAAATATAATTAACACTTTTAACTATATTTATATGAGTGTAACCCACCATTTTGGATCCTTAAAATTTAACTCATAACAACCACCTTAGGGTAAATTAATTATGAAATACATTTTATAAATCATATCGTAAGAAGTACAACCTTGATATTAACCTAAGCAAACACTCTCCTTAGGGAGGATGAAACTAAAGTCATCACGAAGCCCCATTTAGATTTCACGATGTTGAACTAACGGTGGAGACCAAAGGACGTTTTGACAAACTACCCGCTCCCACTCATTATTTTAAGTTTAGTGATTTTATATGTAAAACATCTAATGTTTTGAAAACTTAGCGGAAAAAGACCAAGAAATCAAAATTAAAGGTTTTTAATTACCAAATTAATTGTTTCTTAATAAAATTACCCGCTTTACTAATAAAACTTAAATTCATTATGAATCATCTAAGTTATTCATGATAAACAATTTATTATAAATACTTAGAACTAAATTTTGTGACATTACAAATTTTAACGATTTAAAATTAATTCACAAATTTTATTTAATCGACTAATCGATAAAAAATCTAAAATAATTTTTAATCAAATTATAAATTATTTACAATTATAAATAAATTTATGAAAATGCACATGTATGTATGACATGTTATAATGCAAGAGTATGCATTGTGCTAATTCTATATGTCATTTAAAATAAGCATGAGAATAAATATTTTATAATTCACACAAAATAAATAAATTGGATATTAACCGGGTTGACAATTTGGGTATTTCTAAAATTACAACCAAACAAAATAAAATTATATTAATCTCAAAACTGGAAAGAAATATAATTATATAATTATATTTCCAAGTTAACATGAGAGATTTGAACAAGAGAGGGAAAGAAGAAAGGAAGAAGAAGAAGAAGAAGAAGAGGAATGATCAAGCAAGTTGAACATGAGAGATTTGGAGGATGAACAAGGATTAAGCAAGGAAACATCTGAATGAAAGAAATATAATTATATTTCCAAGTAACTTTCACACAATTTTTTTTTCTCTCTCCCGCACAGTGGGCAGTCTCACTGCCCCACTGTGCGGCTGGCTGCTGCCCAGCTGCAGCCCCTTGCTGCACATATGTGCAGCAACGAGACTGCTGCCTAACAGCAGCCCACACATATGTGCAGCAGTCTCACTGCTGCACAGTGCAAAAAAAAATTATCCTGGAAATATAAATTATATAAAAAAAAATCGTCTGTCCGTGCATCGTCTATTTGGCTTGATCTTGATCTCGAACAATTACAAAAAATTAACAATTATAAAAAGAAATACCCATTTAATTTTGGGTTTACATATCAAATATATAAAACAAAAAATTAAAATCCTAACCCAATATCAATCATACAATTAACGATTAATATCCATACATTCACCATCACATGATAATTCATAAAAATGCATAGCCTACTCTTTTACATACATATTAAAATGATTTACAATAAATCATTCTTATTAATATACCAGAATAAATACGTCCGCTCTGATACCATTTGTTGGTTTTCCGAGTTCATGCGCAGCGGAAATCGTGTTTTGGGTAACATGAAAAATTTAATTTTCACATGAACAATAAAATCGGATCCGTATTTTCTGGTATATTAATAATAAAATTATTTAGAACTCAAGTAAGAAATATACATGTAGATCTGGATCTATTTGTAAATCGATTCTTTGAACCACGATCTTCCTCTTCTTATCTCCCCACCTCAAACGGCACGTGTGGGCGTGAAAATAATTACGAAGAACACTCTAATATTGTGAAGGATTCGTGTACTCAACACATGAGACGAATCTTGGGGTTATTTTCTTTTTAGTTTTCTCAAAACCAAATAAAGAAAAATTAAAAGGAAAACTATTTCCTTTTTCTCTCCCACTGCCTCACGCGTTTTTTGTTTTGTATATTGTTGATTATTATTCAAAATCAACAATTGTTTCCTCTTCTTATCTAGCTCACGTCAGTGTGCTATTTTCTAGGTTTTCATCAATTTTTGATCAAATCAAAAACTAAAAACTGCCAAAGTTTTTGATATTTTTTCAAAAATAAAAAATAATGTCAAGCATATCTTTTAAGGATATTGATTTTAATTTTCAAAAAATCAAAATAAAATCCTTTAATATTTATCTCATAATTTATCAAAGATAATATATTAAAAACAAATTTCAAAATTTCAACTTTTGAAAATATCATTAAATTAAAATTTAATTAATCAAATTAATTAAATATTAATTTTCATAAATTAATAAATAGATACATTATCTATTAATAAATATATATTAAGACAACATTTGTCATAATTTCCAAACATGAGCTTTATGGAATAATTAGAGTGTAAAATAATTCATAATTATTTTAAATAATTCTCACTTATTTTTCTTCATAATTATAATCGTTCGAACAGTGATAGAAGACGACGAGGGGACCGATGGACCTATAATTCTAAGCTCCAATAATTCCGTCGATTAATTATAAACTCTTTTATTAATCAAACGAAATTATTAATTCTGAAGTAACTCCACTAAATACCGAGAATTGCACTCTTAGAATTATATAATTAATTACTCAAAGTATTCGTCCATTGATATAGTCATTACCTATGCAATGATCCTCCATAACAGATTCGTAAAGGAGCTAGGTATAAAATATCCGTTAACCTCTCCAATTACATCTTTATCATTGACTTCCATTAGTTCTCAAGTGAACAATTAATTCATAACTTTTATGAATTTGCGCTAATCGTTCAGGTCCTGAACTAACAAACAAGAGAATCTTATGAACGAATTTCATTATATCAAGTTAGCATTCCCAGCTATTCATTCAACTCATTCCCAAAATACAAGGTTTACGAAAGGTAATAAATATAAAACCATACCGAGTAAATTAAAGAATAAATTAATATGATATAGGAGTCTGCTAAATACAATGAATTAAAATCATCACATATATGACCATCATTATGATAAAATTGATGTTCTTTATTTAACAGAAATTATTAGAACTTTTCAATTTTATCTGGTCCTGTCCAATATAATCTTATTATATAAAACACATTCATTTCTATGTCTCTACATAATATAGTTTGGATAGAACTATACCATTCATAAATGGAATGAACTGTATTAATGACTTTGGATTTGAAGATTCCCAACTTCAAATCATAGTCATGGACAAATTTTGATTATTACTCGTTAAATTTTATCCATGCATATATGCATGTAACATTTTACATACACATATATGTTTAATTTAAAGCTACATAAATAATCACAAAATTTTCATGAATTTTATAAAGCAAGTCAAAATGCATACATGGAATAAAATAGAATCACAAATTTATTAATCAATCATGTTTCGAACATATTTGCTTGTCGAGCATACAAATCCCAACAAACTCCCACTTGCCCTAAAGCAAATGAGACATGTCTCTAATCCCCAATCCTTCTAGATGTCCCTCAAAACTCTTTGCAGGTAGCGTCTTGGTAAAAGGATCGGCTAGATTCTCTGCAGATGGAATCTTCAGAACAACCACGTCTCCGCGTTGCACAATATCCCTAATCACATGATATTTCCGCTCAATATGTTTTGATCTCTTGTGGCTTCTTGGTTCTTTGGAATTAGCCACTGCACCACTATTATCACAATAAAGTGACAATGGCTTATCCATATCTGGAACCACTTCTAGATCGGTAAAGAACTTTCGGAGCCAAACCGCTTCTTTGGCAGCTTCACAAGCAGCCACATATTCGGCTTCCATAGTTGAATCAACAACACATGATTGTTTGATGCTTCTCCAAACTATAGCTCCCCCACCAAGAGTAAACACTGATCCAGATATCGACTTTCGATCATCTGTATCCGATTGAAAATCAGAATCAGTATGTCCAATCGAAAGCAAATCCCTGCCAGAATAAACAAGCATATAGTTCCTCGTTCTCCGTAGATACTTGAGAATATGCTTAACTGCTACCCAATGATCTAATCCTGGATTTGACTGAAAACGACTAACTATTCCCACTGCATAGAATATATCAGGTCTTGTGCATAGCATAGCATACATCAAGCTCCCTACTGCCGACGCATATGGAATCCGTCTCATATCTTCTTCCTTTTGGGGTGTCGAAGGACACTACCTTTTAGAAAGAACAACTCCATGACGGGAAGGTAAGATACCTTTCTTGGAGTTTTGCATTAAATATCTAACAAACATCTTGTCAATATACAATGCCTGAGACAGAGCTAGTAGCTTTTTCTTGCGATCTCTAATCAGACAAATCCCAAAAATGTAACTTGCTTCTCCCAAATCTTTCATTTGGAATTGTTCAGCCAGCTTACGTCTGATAATAGTTCTACATTATTCCCAATAAGTAGAATATCATCAACATAAAGTATTAGAAAGACCACTCGCTTGTCCTTGATAAATTTATAAACACAAGATTCATCAGGATTTTGGATAAAGCCATAAGATTTGATCGCCTCATCAAATCTCATGTTCCAAGATCTGGACGCTTGCTTAAGTTCATAGATAGACCTTTGCAACTTGCAAACCTTTTGCTTTTCATCATTGCTTATAAAAGCATCTGGTTGCTCCATATAGATGGTCTCTTCAAGATAGCCATTCAAAAAGGTTGTCTTGACATCCATCTGCCAAATTTCATAATCATAATGAGCAGCAATGGAAAGCAAGATTCGAATGGACTTCAGCATGGCTACTGGTGAAAAAGTTTCCTCATAGTCAACTCCTTCTTTTTGGGTATAACCCTTTGCCACTAGCCTTGCTTTAAAAGTCTCTACATTACTGTCCACTCCCCTCTTTCTTTTGTAGATCCATTTGCACCCTATAAGATTTACTCCTTCAGGTAGATCTATAAGCTCCCAGACTGAGTTGGAATACATGGATTCCATCTCAAGTTTCATAGCCTCAAGCCATTTCTCTTTGTCATGATCTTCCATTGCACATCTAAATGTTAATGGGTCATTTTTTCCATCATCAGTGATAGCAACTTGTGCTTCACCATCTTGTCTATATCGAGAAGGTAGTCGTACTATCCTCCCACTACGACGAGGTGGTAAGATGTTCTAACTCGAAGATGTGGTCTCTTTGCTTTGTGGAACAACAATCCTAGCAGGTTGTTGACTGATCTCATCAGATTTTAATTCCTCCAAGACTATCTTGCTTTGAGGTTTGAAGTCTGTCATATAATTATTCTCAAGAAACGTGGCATTTGTCGACACAAACACCTTATTATCTCGAGGATTATAAAACACACCTCCCCTTGTGCCTTTTGCATATCATACAAAGAAACAAACTTCAGAACGCATTTCCAACTTTGTTGTCTTACCCATTAGGACGTATGTTGGGCACCCCCATATACGAAAGTGACTCAAACTGGGTTTGTGGCCACTCCATAACTCTAAAGGTGTTCTAGGTACTGACTTAGATGGAACAACATTCAAAATGTAGGTTGATGTTTGTATAGCATACCCCCAAAACGTTTTTGGAAGTGAAGAATAACTCAACATGGAACGAATCATGTCGTGTAAAGTTCGATTCCTCCTCTCAGCTACACCATTTTGCTGAGGTGTACCAGGTGCAGTTAGTTGGGACAAAATCCCATACTCTAATAGGTGATCTTTGAATTCATTATCAAGGTATTCACCTCCTCGATCTGATCGAAGGCACTTGATTGATTTACCTAATTGTTTTTCCGTTTCGATTTGGAATTCTTTAAACTTTCCAAAAGTTTCAGACTTATGTCTCATTAGGTAAACATAACCATATCTAGAGTAATCATCAACAAAAGTAACGAAGTACTCATAGCCACCTCTTGCTTGTGTATACATAGGTCCACAAACATCTGAATGTATAAGCTTCAGTGGTTATTGGGCCCTATTGCCTTTTGCAGAGAAAGGCCTCTTTGTCATCTTACCTTCAACACATGATTCACAGACTGGTAGAGTACCAACATTTAGTTCTCTTAAAGGACCATCATTTACAAGCTTATTTATCCTGTCAAGATTTATATGACCAAGTCTTAGGTGCCATAGATATGTGTTATCAGTGTGAGAAATCTTTTGTTTCTTTGTTTTTGGCGATGCAACTTTGAACATTTCAGCATTCAATAATGAATTAAAATTGGGCCTTATTACATAGAGCCCATTTTCAATAAAACCAGAACAAATATTCAAACCATTTCTTGAAATAACAATTGATTTATTATCAAAAGAAACTGAATAACATTGTTCATAAAGTCGAGAAACTGAAATGAGGTTTCTAGTAAACCCCGGTACGAAATAAACATTATTTAAAAATAAAAATTTATTGTTCTCAACATAAAGTTTTATTTGTCCAACTGCTGATGCTGAAACTAAAGCGCCATTCTCAACTCTCAAAGTAAAGTCCCCATCAGCAAGTCTTGTGTAAGAATCAAGCTTCTGTAAGAAACAACAAATGTGATTAGTCGCTCCCGAATCAATTATCCAGGGTGATAAATCATTTTCAACTAAACAAGATTCAGTAACAAGTAAATCTGATTTACCTTGATTATTGTTTGGCTTGTTTCTTTTGCTGCTGCTTCCCGCTGTTTTCTCAGTTCCTGAACTCTTACCTTTATTCTTATTTCTCTTTCTATTCTTTAAAGAAAAATTAGAGGTAGAAGGTTCAACAACATTTGCTTTTACCTTGTTCTTCACAGAAAAAGACTCAAAAGTTGTGAGTTCGATAAGTAATTGAGTCAAAGTATAACTCAAGTTACTCATAAAGTAATATCTTTTGAACTGAAGAAATTGTGAACTAAGACTTTCCAAAATTAAGTCCACTTTTATGCCTTCATCTATAGTTGCACCGTTGATTTCAGCTTCATGAATCATACTAATCATCATTAGCACATGTTCACGAACACAGGTTCCAGCTTCCATTTTGCAGTTCAAGACTTTCCTGAATGCTTCATGTTTGGCTTGATCAGAGGGTTCGCCAAACATGCCCTGTAGAGACTCCATTATCTCATAAGCAGTCTTGTAACGACCGGTAGATAGTACTACTCTTTATGACGATCTTGACGATATTAGTACGTACGGGACAAAGGAACGTAAAATAAATCATGTTGGGACTCAAACACATTTATAACAAGACTTTGGGATCGATCAGAAAATTTCTTGAGGTCTCGAGAAGAAACTGTACCGTATGCCATTTTGTACTATATATAGTATTTTGGGGATAACTTTTTCATACAAACTCGGAATTTTATGAATTTTATATCGTCAGAAAGCTTAGACCAAGACCTACAACTTTTGCATAAACATATTTCCAAATTCGGAGTAGAAATAGGTCAAAAACGCAAGTCAAAGTCTGAATGATTAATGATTTCGGACCTAAATGACAAATGCACCAAATTTCCTCATTTCTCTAGAAATCTCCACACCCTTCTTTGTTTCAATTAGGTCCTCCTATAAAAGGGCAACTATTCACCTTTACCCAATGAGAAAAACGAAATTAGAGGGAGAAAGGAAGAGAATGGAAACCGAGAGAGAAGAAAGGAAAAAGAGAGGGAAAGAAGAAAGGAAGAAGAAGAAGAAGAGGAATGATCAAGCAAGTTGAACATGAGAGATTTGGAGGATGAACAAGGATTAAGCAAGGAAACATCTGAATGAAAGAAATATAATTATATTTCCAAGTAACTTTCACCAATTTTTTTTTCTCTCTCCCGCACAGTGGGCAGTCTCACTGCCCCACTGTGCGGCTGGCTGCTGCCCAGCTGCAGCCCCTTGCTGCACATATGTGCAGCAACGAGACTGCTGCCTAACAGCAGCCCACACATATGTGCAGTAGTCTCACTGCTGCACAGTGCAAAAAAAAATTATCCTGGAAATAAATTATATAAAAAAAAATCGTCTGTCCATGCATCGTCTATTTGGCTTGATCTTGATCTCGAACAATTACAAAAAATTAACAATTATAAAAAGAAATACCCATTTAATTTTGGGTTTACATATCCAATATATAAAATTAAAAATTAAAATCCTAACCCAATATCAATCATACAATTAACGATTAATATCCATACATTCACCATCACATGATAATTCATAAAAATGCATAGCCTACTCTTTTACATACATATTAAAATGATTTACAATAAATCATTCTTATTAATATACCAGAATAAATACGTCCGCTCTGATACCATTTGTTGGTTTTCAGAATTCATGCGCAGCGGAAATCGTGTTTTGGATAACATGAAAAATTTAATTTTCACATGAACAATAAAATCGGATCCGTATTTTCTGGTATATTAATAATAAAATTATTTAGAACTCAAGTAAGAAATATACATGTAGATCTGGATCTATTTGTAAATCGATTCTTTGAACCACGATCTTCCTCTTCTTATCTCCCCACCTCAAACGGCACGTGTGGGCGTGAAAATAATTACGAAGAACACTCTAATATTATGAAGGATTCGTGTACTCAACACATGAGACGAATCTTGGGGTTATTTTCTTTTTAGTTTTCTCAAAACCAAACAAAGAAAAATTAAAAGGAAAACTATTTCCTTTTTCTCTCCCACTGCCTCACACGTTTTTTGTTTTGTATATTGTTGATTATTATTCAAAATCAACAATTGTTTCCTCTTCTTATCTAGCTCACGTCAGTGTTATTTTTCTAGGTTTTCATCAATTTTTGATCAAATCAAAAACTAAAAACTGCCAAAGTTTTTGATATTTTTTCAAAAATAAAAAATAATGTCAAGCATATCTTTTAAGGATATTGATTTTAATTTTCAAAAAATCAAAATAAAATCCTTTAATATTTATCTCATAATTTATCAAAGATAATATATTAAAAACAAATTTCAAAATTTCAACTTTTGAAAATATCATTAAAATAAAATTTAATTAATCAAATTAATTAAATATTAATTTTCATAAATTAATAAATAGATACATTATCTATTAATAAATATATATTAAGACAACATTTGTCATAATTTCCAAACATGAGCTTTATGGAATAATTAGAGTGTAAAATAATTCATAATTATTTTAAATAATTCTCACTTATTTTTCTTCATAATTATAATCGTTCGAACAGTGATAGAAGACGACGAGGGGACCGATGGACCTATAATTCTAAGCTCCAATAATTCCGTCGATTAATTATAAACTCTTTTATTAATCAAACGAAATTATTAATTCTGAAGTAACTCTACTAAATACCGAGAATTGCACTCTTAGAATTATATAATTATTACTCAAAGTATTCGTCCATTGATATAGTCATTACCTATGCAATGATCCTCCATAACAGATTCATAAAGGAGCTAGGTATAAAAATCCGTTAACCTCTCCAATTACATCTTTATCATTGACTTCCATTAGTTCTCAAGTGAACAATTAATTCATAACTTTTATGAATTTGCGCGCTAATCGTTCAGGTCCTGAACTAACAAACAAGAGAATCTTATGAACGAATTTCATTATATCAGGTTAACTCCCAGCTATTCATTCAACTCATTCCCAAAATACAAGGTTTACGAAATGTAATAAATACAAAACCATAACGAGTAAATTAAAGAATAAATTAATATGATATAGGAGTCTGCTAAATACAATGAATTAAGATAATCATTTATATGACCATCATTATGACAAAATTGATGTTCTTTATTTAACGGAAATTATTAGAACTTTTCAATTTTATCTGGTCATGTCCAATATAATCTTATTATATAAAACACATTCATTTCTATGTCTCTACATAATATAGTTTGGATAGAACTATACCATTCATAAATGGAATGAACTGTATTAATGACTTTGGATTTGAATATTCTCAACTTCAAATCATAGTCATGGACAAATTTTGATTATTACTGTTTAAATTTTATCCATGCATATATGCATGTAACATTTTACATACACATATATGTTTAATTTAAAGCTACATAAATAATCACAAAATTTTCATGAATTTTATAAAGCAAGTCAAAATGCATATATGGAATAAAATAGAATCACAAATTTATTAATCAATCATCTTTCGAACATATTTGCTTGTCGGGCATATAAATCCCAACAATTAACTCATAACCCATCTCTCGAATCATCATTATCCCTAATTCATTTGATTTCCTTTAAATTTCAAAATTAAAACCAATAAAATCAAAAACCCCCGATCTCTCCCCAATTGTCTAAGTTTCTGCCGAAACTCTCTCTTTTTTTTTTCAATTCGAAATCATAACTTAATTCTTCAATTTCTAACTCTAATGAATCCCTAGGGGTCTGTTTGGTTCAACGAAGGGGAGGGGAGAAGAGAGATTTTAATGGAGGGGATGGGAGTGAAAGAATTTTAATTAAATATGTTTGATTCAAAGGAGGGGAGGGGGAGTACATAGTTTTTAATTAGCTATATGTTTGGTTCAAGAAGAGAGCATAGAGATTTTAAAACTAATTTACTATTTTATCCTTATAGTCTTTTATAAATAAAATTAAAATAATAAAGGTTTATATTATCTTTGAATTAAACAAAGAATAAAATTAAAATTAAAATCTTTACATAAAACGTGTTATTAAAAATAAAAATAAAATTAAAACAAATATAAGAGAAAGAATAAGAAGAATTGAATGGTGAAGCAAATATAAGAGAGATTTGTAATTATGACAATTTTGAATTTTAATGTATAAATAGTGATAATTTAGTTAATGTATTTAAAATTTTAATTGCTCACTTTCTGTGCCCTCCAAAACCCCCATTTTTGGAGAAGAGCTAAAATGGCTTAGAAGGGGTTTTGCTCCCCTCCCCTCCCCTCCCCTCCCATCACATCTAAATATTGAAACAAACAAACATAATTTAAAATAATCACTCCCCTCCACTCCCCTCCAAAACAAAATATTTTAACAAACTCACCATCCAATCATTGAGCCAATTTTTCAAAATCAAATCAAACCCTAAAGAAATCAAACACAAACAAATCAAAGAAATCATTGCATAGTTTACTTAGCTCTCTTCTGCTCGCTGCTTCTGCCCTTGTGTCTCGGTTTCTTCTCTTTTTTTTCTTTTTTTTTTTTTTGTCTCTCTCTTTCTCGGTATTTCCTCTTCTCTCTCTTCGGCATCTTCTTCTTCTCTTACTGTTTGTTTTCTTCTATTTCTGTTTTGGTCTCTCTCTCCTTCCTTCTCGGTTTTTGCCTCCCAATCATCTCTCTCTCTTCTTTCTTTTTTTTTTTTTTTTTTTTTTTTTTCTTCTTCTTCTTCTGGTTTCTTTCTCTTTCTCTCATCTCTTCTCCATTTTCTTTCTTCTTCTGGTCTGTTTTTCTACCGTGACTCTGTGTGTGTGTGTTTTCCAAATACACCTGTGTGTGTAAATTAAATGTGTGGTGTGTTAATAAATGTGTGTGTAGAGATTTCTATTTATTTTTACTATTTTGGAAATTGCATTTTCATCCCTCAAATTTTTTTTTTTTTTAATTTAATAAAACTTATAATTAATTTCATTGAAAAAGTTCCCATTTTACAATAAAAATTGCCTCCTCGTTCGGACGCCCCCCCATATGCGAAAAATAAAATTCACGCTAATATTCTAAAATAACTCGAGATGTTACATTCACTCCCCCTTATATAGGATTCGTCCTCGAATCCTGACCTAAGCATACTGAAACTAAACAACAAACAAGGACTGGAAACCAGACGATAAGGAAAGACCGATATGGTCTAAACAAAACACATACTTACTGAGATAGTCGAATAGCCAGTAGCTGCAGTCACCGACACTCTATAACCTTTGCTCTGATACCATCTTTGTAACATCCCGCTATAGGAGATGCTAACGACAGGAGGCGGGCTAATCCTGCCTCCATAAGCCTCTGATTCTGACGGAATTTCGGCATGACCTCTGCTAAAAGTCATGTAACCTGGATCAAAGTCCAGCACCTTCAGACACCTATAGGGCCCAACACATAATATAACAATAAACTAATGAACTCAAGACATAATACATCTGGGCTCCATGCCCGAAAATGCGTATAAATAAAAACTTTTATAACTAAACTTATACAACCTAATTTCTTTACAATTAGACTTATACAATTTTACTCCCAAGACCTGGTGACTGGCTGACTGCAGCATTGCTATCCGGCTCCTCAAGCTCTGAAGACTGTGGTCGACCAATCAGGTCACTAACCTGCAAAACTTAAACACTGTTGGATATTGAGTCATAAGACTCAGTAAGTAACTATGCTCATTCTTTGAGCGTCAAACACATGCAAGGTCTGAATCTTGTTTCTGTATTAACCTAGCTGTCTAAGTGACCATGCAAATATTTGCAGAGTCTGAGTTACTATCTAATTCTTGTCCATTTTTCCAACATGCCATTTATTAAAACTCATTTTAGTCTGATCACACATATCTTAAAGCCTGTTTACTATTTCTATTTTCATACATCCATAATATACGCATCAAATCTCTATATCATTAACAACCATACCAAAACCCATCACCCTTTGCTGCACTACACTGATATCTCTCTACTTTCATGTACACTCAATGCTAGACTAGATTAGGTATTCATTATAACTTTCTTCCTTTATACTCTTGAAATATCATCAAATCAGTATAATAAAATATTCTTTCTATTAAACATCCAACAGACTAATATTAATCATATAAACATGTATATGAAATCATGTAATCATGCACTAGTGTTTTACAAATTGTTCCTTCTATGTAAACATACATCACATATAATCATCAATCATATATATAGTTAAATGTAATCATGCCATCATGCAATAATATCCACTATATGCATCTCAAATGTTAACCAAAATGTATGATTTATATCCATAACTTGTAAACTACTTTCTATTTTAACATGTCATACTATTTAGAAAATACTTCCTGAAAACCTTTTCTGAAAAACTGTTTTCTGAAAACTCTGTTCTGAAACTCTAATTGAAAGTCTCTTAATAAAACTTATCTTTCTGAAAATATGCTTTGAATCTCTGGTTTCTGGAAACTGTTTCTAAAATCTGTTTTCTGAAAAACTGTTTACTAAAATTTGGCTTTTGAAACTACGTACTGAGGATCTCAAAACTGTGTACTGAAAAATCTGAAAACTAAAAACTGCTCTACGTCCAAGACCACAACTCAACTGGACGTTTCCGGGAAATACTCAACCGGGTCTCTTGAAACTGGTGGTATCTCTATGTCCAGGACCATAACTCAACTGGACATCTCTCTACACCCATGATCATAACTTAACTGGGTGTGCTCTATGCCCAGGACCATAACTCAACTGGGCATCTCTGAAACTGGTGGTGCTCCACGCCCACGCCCAGGACCACAACTCAACTGGACGTGTCACACCACAAACTAGAACTGGGGGTGCGGATCAATGCTACCGCCCAAGCTTTGAAATCCTGGATTTCGGGGAACTGTCAACCCTAGTCCTGCTCAACGTGTGCACACGGACCCAATCCGTCAATTTCATCTCTGTAATAGTTACATACTGATGTGAGTTTTTACCTCATGCCCCGAAAAACATAAAACCATAATATGTATCTCAAAACTGTAAAAACATTTTCTGAAATACATTTCTTTTAAAAACATTTGAAACTATTCTTTAAAACACTTTGAGTTCCAAAAACATTCTTAACTTTAACCCAACTTCTAAAAATCATAACATATAAGCATGCATATGCATATCATACATGTACATGCATTCATTCATGCATATCTATGATATGATACATTGAAATTATTCATATACATGCACACTCTATGCATACACAAAAACTTATCTATATATTCTTGCATACTTATAACTTAAAGACATATGTATTCTTATTCTTTACAAGCATTCATCATACATGCTCAGGTTAACATGTATTAACACTACCACAACTTACATCTATATATTAATTACTGAATTCAATTTTATGCTTACTTACTTACTTTACTACTGTGCCCGCCAGCTCATACAAGCAAATTCTAAATTTCAGCTCTATATCAACCTACACTAAATAATAAACATTTATAATTACTAACAACATTTCTCAATTTCAAGCTTGAAATTACAAGCATTATTCAGTTTATGCTTGCAACTGTCCCAAAAGCACAAGCACTTGTAATCCATAAATCTTCTGCATATATATAAGCGAAATATTAACCAGAAGAAGTTCTCTACATAGGCGAAATATTAACTAAAAGAAGTTCCCTTCAACTTCAACATAAGAATATAATCGAGTATCTATCACCACACACAAAAGTCCCATTTATATTCCAGAACGAGTTGCAATACCTATTAAAAATGGTATACCAACAACAAGCTAATATCAACAAATTTAAAACATTGAAGTTGTCACATTGTATTTCACCATCAAACTAAAACTATCAACCTCACCAACCTGTAAGCCATATCTCTGCACATTAAAAACAGCCACGGCAGCAGCCAATGGATTCAAATCAACAGCAATGACTTTCTCTTTACTCCCCAAAAGCTCTACCAATCCTAATGGCAATGGCACCAGAACCAGTCCCCAAATCAACTCATAACCCATCTCTCGAATCATCATATCCCTAATTCATTTGATTTCCTTTCAATTTCAAAATTAAAACCAATAAAATCAAAAACCCCCAATCTCTCCCCAATTGTCTAGGGTTCTGCCGAAACTCTTTTTTTTTTTTTTTTTTTTTTTTTTTTTTTTTACTTTTTTTTTTTTTTTTTTTTTTTTTTTTCAATTCGAAATCATAACTTAATTCTTCAATTTCTAACTCTAATGAATCCCTAAAATACTTTAACAAACTCACCATCCAATCATTGAGCCAATTAAATGTGTGTAGAGATTTCTAGGGTTTTCTATTTATTTTTACTATTTTGGAAATTGCATTTTCATCCCTCAATTTTTTTTTAATTTAAAAAATTTATAATTAATTTCATTGAAAAAGTTATCATTTACAATAAAAATTGCCACTGCGTTCGGATGTGACCCCATACGCGAAAAATAAAATTCACGCTAATATTCAATAATAACCGGGATATTACACTACCATACTTCCGTAACTTGAAATCTAGATCCGTAAAACTCTTAGCTAACCCGAGCACCCTGAATTTGTAGTGAATTTGGTGTCTCCTGCTTTTCATAGCCTATTTAATGATTAAGAATTACTTTTGCCATGCCTTGTCTAACGAATTCGATTTATTATATGTTACCGACAAGAGCTCATATCATTAGCAATTCCATAGCGAGTTTCTAGACAGTCATCAATCTCTATGAGTTGATGCTTTATTTTTTATTTTCTGGACTTATAATTTAAAATTTTACAAGTTTTGAAGTTTTATTTGTTTGAGGTTTTAAATTGATAAAGAATATGCATAATGATTAAATGTTTCTGTCTCAGAGCTTGTTCAAAGTTTTCATGATTTCTGAATTATCTATGTGTTTCCGCTGAGATTCTTGATTGATGTTATATTTCCGCCCTAACGCTTGTTGCATGTTTTTATATTTTTATGACTCATCATATGTTTCCACTAGGGTGCTTGTTCAGGGTCTTGTCCATCAGAAATGGATTGACCCGCTACCTTGTTGACAATGGATTGTTCGTTCCTCGCTCAGTCTATGCGCGCGACTTGGGCGTTGAACGTTTGATTTTATTTTTGACGATACATGCATGAAAAATGGTTTATAGACATATTTTAGATTTTCTTATGGTTTGCTATTTTTAGTATCCACTCACCAGGTGTTCAAATGATCTGACCCCCAACACCACAGTTATTTTGCAGGTAACTTTATCTAGTGAGCCATAGCCGAACAAGAGCCTGAGATCGAGGAAATGAGTTACTGAAGTCACTAAAGTATGGGTCTGTCATGCGATGTTGTTTATTGTCCGCATTTAGATAAAATGCATGTATGTCAATTTGAGTCAAGTCTGGATGTATATGATGTTATATTAAATGAAGTATAAGTATTTATTTAAGTCGGTAAGTTGTTCGTGTAGCACAAATGGGTTCATGAATTAGCTTAATAAATGTTTGTTTTAGTAACGTGGTCTAAAAAGTTTAGAAATGGTCAGAGGCTCAGGGTGGTGGTGAGGATCCATCACCTGCCGGTAACATCTCCGCACTGGGTATGTTACATTATCATATAATCATTTATTACAAAAATCATATATAAAAATAAATATATAGTTTTAAGTGTTCCAAAGATTATTATTAATCATATATATATATATGAGTATATAATTGGACTATCAAATTATATTTAATCTGCTACAGTATATCAAGCTAGCACAAGGACTAAATGGACCTACGGTTCCGAGCTCCAATAATCTCGAAATATTAATTAAACTTTTAATTAAATATTCGAAATTATTATCTTTAGGTTATTCTAATAAAAACCCGAAGCTGCACTCTCGTTGTCGTAGATAGATAATATAAGCCGAACTACGTCAGTGTCCATCGATATAGTCATTACATACAGATTGGCCCTTCATGAGTATCTCATAATTAGAGCCATATCATAATGTCCATTATACACCTCTAATTATTTTTACCTTAAGTACCATTGATTCTCTAATGAACGATTTATTCATAACCATTATGAATGTTAATATTTCTATTCGTAATAGAAAGACTTGAGCGCTCTAAGTACCTAATCAACCCTTAAGAAAGATACTCCTATACTTCTTGCAATAACAAGTGAACTTCATATCTATGTAAAACGTCCTCAGGTACACACCAAACCATGCCCCCAAAGTACATAGTTATTGGTCGGGATTGCTACACCAACCTCACATTTGTAAATCAAAGGACATAGCCTGTCATGCAGGAGTTCGCAGTAGACTCAGGATTCAGATCAATCCATATATGACCATATAGTAGATTGGAATAAATTTCTTTATTTAACATATATTATAAGAAACTCATTTCTATCTGGGTCCAATCATATATGATCATATCATAAAAGGTTCCTCCATTCTCATGTCACCACATGGACAATTTCGGATTAAGGTCGTCATACAATTATAGAATAGAACGCAGCTATAGATAAACCGCAAATAAAGTACCCATTTTATTTTCTCTCTATGGACTATGTTAGATTACTAACTTCAGACTAAAATCATCTTCCGTATGACATTTATACACTAAGTCTGAAGGCACATGAGTAATCAAGGGTAAACAAGATAATTTACAATATGTGATATTAAACAAACACTTTGATAAATGAATAATGCATCTTTTTATTTCATAATATATAATTCCGTTTACATTACATGAAGCTCTAAGGTATATATCCCAACAATCCCCCACTTGCACTAGAGCAAATGAGACATGTCACATAATCCTAGACCATCTAGATGACCTTCAAACACTTTAGCCGACAAGGTCTTTGTAAACGGATTAGCCAAGTTCTCTGCGGATGCAATCTTCGTGACAGAAACGTCTCCTTTCTGTTCTATCTCCATGATGAGATGATATTTTCTCTCGATATGCTTTCCTCTCTTATGGCTTATTGGTTCTTTGGACTTCGCCATTACACCACTATTATCACAATAAAGTGTGAATAGTTTATCCATATCTGGAACAACTTCCAGATCTCCCAAGAACTTCCAGAGCCAGAATGATTCCTTAGCTGCTTCGTAAGCTACTATATACTCAGCCTTCATAGTGGATTCAACAATATAAGATTGCTTTATGTTCCTCCATACAATGGCCCCACCACCTAGGGTAAATACTGATCCAGATGTTTATTTCCTAGAATCGACATCCATCTGAAAATCATAGTCAGTATATCCCCTGAGGATCATATCCTCACCAGAATATACAAGCTTATAATTTCTCATTCTCTTAAGATACTTAAGAATATGTTTCACAGCCACCCAATGATCTAATTACGGGTTAGACTGTAACCTACTGACTAGTCCCACTACTAAGCAGATGTATGGTCTCGTGCATAATATATCACACAAGAAACTACCAACTGTTGAGGCATATGATATATGTCACTTTACTCAACTCTTTGAGGTGTCTTAAGAGATTTTTCCCTCGATAAATGAATTTCATGTCGATAAGGCAAATTGCCTTCCTTGGAATTCTGCATCCCAAATCGCACAAGGATCTTGTCGATATAAGATGTTTGAGACATAGCTAACAATCATTTCTTATGATCCCGAAGAATCTGGATCTCAAGTACATAACTGACATCTCCAAAATTTTTCATTTGGAATTGGTTAGCTAGCCAGGTTTTCACGTCCAATAATATTTTTATATCATTTCCAATGAGTAAAATATCATCGACGTTCAAAATGAGAAAACCACATTTTCGTCAATGACGCTCTTGTATAGATAATGTTCATCAACATTCTGCTGAAAATCATAAGACTTGATTATGTTATCAAATTTTATGTTCGAAGATCGAGATTCTTACTTGAGTCCATAAATAGACTTTTACAGTTTGCAAACCTTTTGATCTTGACCTTGGTGTAGTGAGAGCGAGGAGACGCTGTTCGGGCTCGCGGCCCGTAGGGAGTACAAAGTAGCCCACATGGGACTAAACTGGAGAATAAAGGAGTCACCACCAGTGTGAACTGGGAAATGATTTAAGACCGCACTCACCCCTCGCAAGGGAAGACCTCAAACCATTGGGTTCGGAATGGTCCCTTACTTATGCTAGTATAATGAACGGGTTTACACAATGATATAACCAAGTCTTATGCAGCAAATGTGAGATATCTCAAATAACACACAAGTTTGCACACCCATAAACATAAATATAAATGAAAGCTAATGCATAATTCCATAAGCATATTAAACGAGGAAGTACGATAATGTAAATTATAATAACAATAAAAAGTGCAAATAATTAAGTGCATAATGTAAAGTAAATAACTAAAGAGACAAAAGTGCAAAAAATGTAAAGAAAGAGTTTGTCCAGTGTGTGTGCGTTCGTGCAGCGTTCGAAAATGCGTTTAAACGGAATGAGATAGAATGCATGTGTTCGAGTAGCATTCAAAAACGCGTTCGACCGTGATTAAAAAATGGCATCTATAATAACATAAACACATGCGTGAATATTTCCCGAGCGGTACGTGGAGTTGTATCCCAAGTACAGACCGCACTACCGTCCATTCGGATTCAGCTACGAAATTTATGTATGGGTTTCCATCTGATATACCACAAGAGGCAACACTCAATCATTAACACAATGCAAACATGAAAGTAAACGTGAAGTGATGCGGCAAGACATGAGCATGAATAAGAGCGGAATAATAAAGCGAGATGAATACTTAAAAAGATAAAGGGGAGGAAATAAATAACGCAACATCAAAAGAAAAATAAATGACGAAATAAAAGAAAGGAGATGCGACCAAGAGACTTGACCGATCTTAGTGTGGGATCTCGCATGCCCGGTTGGACATATTTCGCATCTAACCGAGCATACAGCGTTCAGGACTACAAAATAATATGGTAAAGGGTGCCTCAGGCATTTCCCACCAAGGGGGTGACCTTTAATCCAATGTAAGTAGTCATGAAAGTGGATACGAAGTAATATAGCCGAACATGAACAAAAGACAAATGAAAATAAATAACGGAACATCAAAAGAAAAATAAATAGCGAAATAAGAGAAAGAAAATGCGACCAATAGATTTGGCCGATCTTAATGTGGGATCTCGCATGCCCGGTTGGACATATTTCGCGTCTAACCAAGCATGCAGCGTCCAGGACTACAAAATAAATGTGGTAAAGGGTGCCTTCAGGCATTTCCCACAAAGGGGTGACCTTTAATCCAATGTAAGTAGTCATGAAAGTGGATGCGAAATAATATAACCGAACATGAGCAAAAGTAAAAGCGAGACGACTAATAATGATAAATGCAAATAAATAAATAGAAAAGATAAATAGCAACAATGAATAACAAAGTAAATGCGGAATAAAAAGTAAAGATAAATAATGATAGTAAATAAACATAAAAAGATAAATAACAAAGTACTAGAGAAATCAAATGTGACCAAGGGTCTTGGCCGATTTTAGTGTAGGATCTCGCATGCCCGTTGGATGTATTTCACGCCCAACAAGCATGTCATGTCCGGGATAGCAAAACGAATATTAAAAACCCTCATGTCTTACCTTTTAAGTCGCCTATTGGAAGTGTGTTATGCCATCGTCGGAAGGATTAGAGCTTCACTATTTTTATGGTTCGTTGATTCACCATTTCTGCTCATTATTTCACTGTTTTGGGGTGTCGTTTTCTATGTTCTTGCTGCTATTTCCGGGCTTGCTTTTGGAGTGGTTTTGTCTCGGTTTAGGGGGTGTTTTTGTGTCGGCTTGTGGACTGTTTAGGGACTGTTTTGGTTTCACGGACTATTTTGGGACTGATTTGCTGGTTGATTATTTCACGTTTTGGCTTAGTTTCAGTGGCTGGCATTACTTTGTGTGATTGACACGTGTGGTCTGGTTGTTTAGGCGCAGTATGTGAAGGGCTGTGTTGTGTGATTGTTTTAGTCGTTTGGCAGGGTAATTTCATGGCTTTAGGGTTATTTTGGATTGTTGTTTCACGTGGAAGTTGCATGCGTTGAAGGGTTTGTCTTTTGTTTATTGGAGGGCAGGTTTGTGGTTTTGTTTGTCTTTTGTTTAGTGGAGGGCAAGCTTGTGGTTTTGTGTGATTTTGTCGGTTAGGGTCCTACTTGTGGCTTTATTTTCTCGGTGAGGGTGTTGTTTGTTTTTCGTGAAGGAAGAAAGTGAGCCGAGAGCTGTTTGTGGCGTGAAAGGGAAAGGAAAAAGAGTGATGGTCGTGTGAGAGAATGAGAGATAGGGTTTTTGTTCTTGGATTGCCGTCAGTTGTGTAAGAAAGAGAGGAGTATCCAAAAGTGAGAGAGAGGCCGAGAGAGCTTTTTGTTTTTTTTATTTTTTTATTTTGTTGAAGTGCTGTGAGTGTTTAAGGAAAGGAGAGAGAGGAAAAGGGTTGGTTTAGGTCTATTTTTATAGTTGCATGTTATGGATTTCTATATGTTAGGGTTTCTTGGTTGTGCTAGGGTTTTTTGTTATCATATGTATGTGTGTGCCGCCCAACTCCCACCATTTAGTCAAGATTTTCCTTCCACATTTGAGAGATCCAATCTTGGCTAATTTGGATGGTGATTTTGATGGATTTTAGCACATGTTTGCATGGGATTTTATTATTTTGGAGAGGGCTTGGGCTTTTGGGCCTAAGGAGTTGCATGGATTGCATGGGTTTTGGATGAGTTATATGGCTTGGATGAATGAGCTTTCATGGTTTACGGGGGTTTTGAGCCGAAGCTAATATTTAAAACAGAAATCGACTAAGCGAACCCGAGGCTAAACTAGTGAGTTTAAATCTGACGAGGTATTAATTTTGAAATTTACCCTTCCGGCATCCGTTTCCCGTGACTTTCACGACTTATCAGGTAGTGCCTCCATACGAGGCTCATCATTGGGCTTTTATGCAAAAATACAGTGCCTACACTTGGGCTATGAACCCCTATACTTGTACCATATAGATATACTCATCATGATTTTCATTTAAGAATGCAGTCTCGATGTCCATATGTCTGATCTCATAGTCATAATATGTGGCAATGGACATAAGAGTGCAAATGGATTTGATCATGACCATTGGTGAGAAATTCTCCACATAGTCAACTCCCTCTTTCAGGGTATAACCCTTGGCAACTACCCTAGCCTTGATATACAAGTCCACATAGTCGGTATATTCCCATCTGCTCCCCTCTTTCTCTTGTAGATCCACTACAACCTATAGATTTTACTCCCATCAGGTCGCTCTACAAGTTCCCAGACTGAGTTGGAGTCCATAGACTTCATCTTGAGGTTCATGATTTTGAGCCATTCCTTTTTATCAGAATCATCTATTGCAATATTATAGGTCAATGAATCATCTACGCCATCACTAGAAGTGAAAACTTGTGCCTTTCCAACTACTAGATAGCGATCAGGTTGTCGTACAACCCTCCCACTGCGTCTAGGTGGCAGATCATTCTGAAAAACTTTCATCTGATGCTCAAATGTCGAAGGTGTTATGTTTTTATCAACTGTTGTTGACGGTGGTGTGCTGGTCGAACCAGCAAGTAACTCCTCGAGTAACACTTTACTTCGAGGTTTGAACTCTCTCATATAGTCCTCCTCTAGAAATATAGCGTTTTTCGACACAAACACTTTGTTATCTTCCGAATTATGAAAAAATCCACCCCTAGTCTCCTTAGGATAGCCTACAAATAGGCACATCTGAGAACGTGGCTCAAACTTAGTAGTCTTATTCTTCAACACATGTGCTGGACATCCCCATATGCGGAAATATCGTAAACTAGATTTATGACCACTCAACAACTCCAAAGGAGTCTTGGGAACAGACTTAGATGGAACTACATTAAGGATATACATTGTTGTTTGTAATACATTCCCCCAAAATGAACTAGGTAGTGAACTATAACTAAACATAGATCTTATCATGTCAAGTAAGGTCTGATTTCTCCTTTCTGCAATACCATTTTATTGTAGTGTTCAAGGTATTATGAGCTGGGATACTATTCCATGCTCAACTAAGAATTCCTCGAAAACTTGTCAATGTATTCTTCTCCACGATCTGATCGTAAATTTTTGATTGTCTTACCTAATTGGTTCTGAACCTCAACACGATACTCTTTGAACTTTTCAAAAGTATCTGATTTTTGTTGCAGTAGGTAAACGTACCCATATAAGGAATAATCATTGACCGGCGTAATCACACACGTATAACGCAAACGCACATATCGTTCAAGTAGTATAAAAATATCGATCCCATGATGACTTAATTCCTACTGTTGTTATTAATTATTGATTCTATTTATTTACAGTATCTAAGTAAAAGGAGAAGAGAATGATTGCTTGTTTGTTTGGTTGAATGTGGATTTGCTAAATAAATAAATAAATAAATAAATACACAAAAGAAAATACTAAGGAAAATAAACACAAGACACAA
The DNA here is from genome assembly GCA_019454045.1 of Zanthoxylum bungeanum. Classification (NCBI taxonomy): domain Eukaryota; kingdom Viridiplantae; phylum Streptophyta; class Magnoliopsida; order Sapindales; family Rutaceae; genus Zanthoxylum; species Zanthoxylum bungeanum. The sequence goes on along the minus strand of SKCR01011016.1, from coordinate 53,715 downwards.
ATATCTAGGGTTGTGATTCCACATAATATTTTTTATAAAGATGAATTGATTCTCTTATATTTGTGTAATAAATCAGTTTGCTAACCTGGAACACGAAATTATACAAAAGCCTCTGTCGATGGTCAGATGCAAACACCCAAATAACCCAATTAATCATATGTCTATATTAATCAAGTTACCTAAATTCATTAAGTTCAAGTTCCAATTTTGGCTACTCACGCCCGACAGGTATATGTGTATCATGTAAGGAAATCTATTAAAGGGTTATCTATCATCAAGGAAGATCGTGGGTTATTGAATCTAAGGCTGAAACCTAAAATCCCTTTTCCAAGTTCATTTTAAGTTTACCATATCAATCTTATTGATGATCAGACAACAAGAAGCATTAAGCTTAAGATTCAATAAACAAACTAAATAATTACCCATAATATAATTAAATCAATTATTAAGCTTGTTAATATTGTGTTTCATCACTTCCCTAGAATAAAAATAAAATATTGGGGTTAGGGGATCCACTTTTAGAAATCTCACTTTATTATAATATGGAAATTGTCAGTGTTACACAATTAAGTTGAACCAGCTATAAGGTGGTGTTATTATTTATCCATAAACCAGCCATATAGGTGGTAATCAGCTGTCACCTAAAGACCGACCTATAAGCGGTGTCACATTATGTCACATAATTAAAACCAGCCATTTAAGGCGGTATCAACTTTTAATCCATATTATTAAATTACATTTTCCATATTATAAATTAAGTGAGATTAATCTACCTTTACTATTTCTAATTTAGAAATCTACCTTATTAAAGGATATAAATTTAAGTGATAATTACCAACCGACCATATAGACGGTATCCTGATTAAGTCAGATTTAATTAATTCCAACTGACCATATAGGCGGTATCCTATTAAGTCAGGTTAAAATCAATTTAATTAAGTCCAACCGACCAATAAAGCGGTATCCAATTAAGTCAGGTTTTTAGATAATTTCTATATTATAATTGAGGGAGATTAATCTAAATTATAAAAGTAAAAAGCTTCACCCTACCCCAACAGTAAATTAACTACTGAACATAAAAGAAATTAAAAAGTAAAAAAATAAAATAAATTACTGAAAGTAAAATTGCATAATTAAAAGTGCAGAAAAATAAATTACTGAAAGTAAAAGTGCATAAAATAAAAGTGCAGAAAAATAAATTACTGAAAGTAAAAGTGCATAAAATAAATTACTGAAAGTAAAAGTGCATAATTAAAAGTGCTGAAAGTAAATAAATAAAGAAAAATGCTTAAATTAAATTACAAAAACTTAAACAAACAAGATACAATCCTTAGTCCCTTATTAGGAACTCTAGGAAGGTATGAAATTTTGAAATGAAATCGGCCTGAATTTATAGACAAATTTTGGTGTCACGCGTCGCGATGCATGAGGTCTTGCGTGTCGCGACGTGCGTTGATCTTCGACACGTGTCCGGCGGTTTTACTGAGATGGTGACATGTGTCCGGCGGCTGTCGGCAGCTGCATTATTGTGTTGACATGGCGACCATTGAATTATTGTGCTGACGTCATTGATGACGCATGTATTGACATAGCGCTGACGTGGCGATGATGATTGTCGGCAGCATGTGATGATGACACGTGTCCGGCGCACGTTATCATGATTTGATGTGATGTTGACAAGTGGCAGGGGCATGTTAGCAAGTGCGCATGATAACAAACTTCTCTGATGTTGACACTTGTCCGACGTATTTTAGCAAACTCGGCGGACGTTAGTAAGCGCTACTCAGAGTTGTTGTGCGTCGCGACGCCCAAAAGATAGTTTTGCCATTTTTATTTATTTTTCACTGTTTTGGCCTTGATTTGATTCCATTGAGTCCTGAAACTTTATTTATCTGTAAAATAACACAAAACAAATAAAAACATTCACAAAACCTAAGAAACTATACAAAATATTAATTCAAATGAGTGGAAAATAGTAATATATTTACCACTCATCAATCATTAATAAATATAAGAAGTATTCATAACCACCTTGGGCTCTTACATTCATCGGTATGCAAGTATTAGCTCAAATGGTTCACTGGCTCTTATACCTTTTCCAGTAAAAGGTCTTTTAGTCATATTTTGTTCTAAATAGGATTCGCAGACTGGTAAAGTTCCAAGGTTTAACTGGTTTAAAGCTCTGTTCTTTATCAACTTATCTATCTGGTCAAGGCTAATATGACCAAGTCTAAGATGCCACAGATATGTGCCATCATGAGAAATCTTTTCCGTTTCATTTTAGGTTTTTCAACATTAAACATTTCAGTATTGAGCAGTGAATTATGTGTTAACGGCCGTAACACATATAAATTATTTTATGAGTTTCCTATGTATATAATTAATATATTTCTACAAATAATAACTAAATTACTATTAAAAGAAACAGAAAAACCATCATCTAAAAGTTTAGAATCAAAAATCAAATTCCTTTGAAAACTTGGAATAAATAACATATTGTTCAAATTTAAATAACTGTTGTTTTAAAAACTTAAACTGGAAACTCCCACTATTATTGCTAAAAACGGCATCCCCTATCCCGACCATAATGGTATAGTTTCCTTCAGCAAGGCCCCTCAATGAGTGAAGTAGCTGCAAAGAAGAACCAAGATAGTTAGTGGCTCTAGAATCAACAATCCATGCAGATTTATCATCCTCCACTAATAGAGATTCGATAACAAGTAAATCGTATTTACCTATAGCCTTTTACTCTTTCACCTTAGCAAAATATTTATGATAGTTCATTTTCCAATGCCCATCCTTGTTACAGTGGAAACACATTCCCTTGGGCTTGGAATCCTTGGACCCTTTCTTGTTCTTCTTCATAGGCTTTGTCTTAGCCTTCTCAGTGCCTTTTTTTTTCTTGGCAGATTTAAACGATTCGGTAGCATTTGCCTCTCCACTGGGCTTACAAGGATCCACCAGCATGGACTCATAATGGGTGTGTTTATTAAGAAGTTGAGTCAAATTAAAAGACAACTTGTCCATGATCATGGTCACCTGGCTCTGCTAGTTAATACGAGTTCCATGGGTTTCAACCGTATTGAGGTAGGTCATCATACTTAAGACACGCTCTCGGACTGATGTCTTTTCCTTCATCCTAACGGTCATCGTTGAGACCATGGCCTCATGACACTGCCACTCCGAAGGCTGCCCGAACATGCCCTGCAATGACTCCATCATCAAAGATGTTGTAGCCGTAAACTCATGTTTTGCACCAGAAACCTCATACATCCCTGCTAGCAAGTAGCAGCGGGCTTTCTAATTGGCCGCGACCCATTTCTAGTAGGCATCGCGCACAGCTTGGCCAGAGTTTCTGACTGGCTCGGGAGGACACTCATTCATTACACAAACTTAAGGTCTTCAAATATCAGAATGGCGTTCATGTTCCTTTTCCATTTTACATAATTTTCGCCTGTCAATTTTTTCGTTAGAGAGAATAACAATTATTGGAGAAACCATTGCTAAAATAAAATAAAATAAACATGTATTTAAAATTCATTCATCGCATATTATAAATTATCAAATATTTAGGCATAAAATTAAACATGATGATAAATTAGAAACCTAAGAGAATTAATATACCACGGAAATCTATCATCCCATAAATAAGTGTCGTCGTAGGATAGGTCAAGTATTTACATGATAGATGGAGACAATCTTAGTTGATTAATATATACAGGAATAACTCTTATTCCTATATTAACCAACCACCATTTGATTTGATCAAGAAATTTTGATTAAGATTTAATCATTACTTCGTGAGTGTCACCAATTATTTTGGAACCCTTGGACTTAACTAGTGAAGTGCCGCCATAGGGTAGGTTGGTTCACCAGATGCATCCAGTATTCCTATCCTCTCAAAATCCAAACATGATATTGACCCAGAACGGACACCATCCGTAGGGGGACGAAAATAAAGCCGTCTTGAGGAACCTTTTGGATCTCACGTTTTCGGACTAACAACGCGAGATATATTGTCGTATATCCCTCTCGCACTCACTATTTTAAATTTAAGGTTTCTATTTAAAATATCTAATGACACACTCATAAAGTGGTTCTTTACTCCAAAGTATAAGAGTATCGAAGTAATAAAATAACCCGATAAGTCCGGGACAGATCCACAAGGAATAGGTTTAATAGGGTAAAATAATAATATGAATGAAAAGAAAAAGACTAAATTATTGGAAATGATTGACAATTTTTAAATTGGACTGCATCAATAAAATAAAATGCTGGAGCTAAGGAATCCACTTTTAATATTTCAAATTTAGAAATCTTACTTTTTATAATATATAAATTATCATTATTACCCAGTTAATTTATTTCAGGAATTAGTTATGCCAAAACATATAAAACCAGTCATAAAGGTAGTGATAACGTTCGTCTATAACAAGTCCAGTTAGGTACTCAATTAGCCAAATAAATAAAAACAGCCATATAGGCAGTAACAAAAATTGTCAATAATTAATCTCGATTTAAATTAAATATTAATCGTTAGATTATAATTTATATATTATAATATAAATAAGATTAATCTATATTTTCATATTAAAAGCTTCACCATTTACCCTAGCATGATGAAATTAGCTACTAATGATTTGAATAAAAACACAAGTAATTTTATTACTGGGAGAAAAAGAAATTACAAGAAAGCTTAAAAAAGATTAAAACATACAAGAGCTAGATCCATTCACAAAGTTTCATATAGAAACGTGAAGGAAGCTCAAGATTAAGGTGCCGATCACCTAAATTTATAAAGGTGTCTGGCACCTCTCTCACATCGTTTTTTTTATATTAAATTGGTTACCATCACCGAAAGGTGATGGCCACATTTTGTCATTTTTTATTTAATAATATATTATATATTATAATATATATATATATATATATATATATATATATATATATATATATATATATATGTATGTATATATAAAATCTTGATGAGACTTTCAATATAATATATAAAATTATTTTATATATAAAATCTTGGTGAGTCCTCCAAAATATATTATATATATTATATATAAATATATTTATAATAATAATATAATAATAATAGAATACATGTGTGGGTAAATACATCATAAGCCCATTTTGTCATCAATCTAAACACAGTGAATATTTTTCAAGTCCTAATTGAATCTAGTTATCTCGCTCTTTTTGGGTTTTTTAGGTCTTGGAATTCAGATCTCATATCCATTTTTCCTGTTGAGCTTCCGAAATAGTATTTTACCTACACAATACATAAAAATCACAATAAAACCTAAATATAATTATCATTTGATAAATGTGCAAAATTAAGGGGGTTAATGAAATTATAAGTAAATTATCCTATATTTTTTACCCTTATTCCATACAAACATAATATAAGGTATTAATCAATTCATTGTGCCCAAAATATTCACTGGTTTTGTTGAAAAGAGAGTAATTTTTTTTTACCTAAAATTATATTATAATTCACACCTTTTTGGCAATGGAAGTTTATTTATAAATACAATTTTTTTTAAATAATAATACATCTTCAATCATTGTAGCGAGTTTTAGACCTAATTATAAGACACCTCTACGGACTTAATTGTTTGGATCTCAGATATTAAAAAGAAGTGTCTGATTTCCTTAAGTTTTCTCTTTAAGCCATGTAACAAGCTTTAGGCCAATGACTCCCAGACCAATTGGCCTTACGGCACTAAGTGTTAAAACACCTCTACGGACTTAATTGCTCGAGTTAGAGAGGCTACGAAATCGAACTTATTCACATTATTATTATTATTATTATGATTATTATTATTATTATTATTATATTTATAACAACTTAAACTCTCTAACGTTTTATGTGAACAATCACTGCTTACTGAGGCAAGATGTCCGGTTACTAAGTAAAAGCTTGATTATTATTATTATTATTATTATTATCATTTTTTAAATTAACTCAAGCTTTATCGTTTTAAGAGAACAATCACTGCTTTCTGAGTCAAGATGTATAGTTACTAAATAAAAGCTTGAATAGTTTTTTTTGAATAAAAACATAAATTCCACTGCCTTTAGGTGCTACATCTAACAAACCAGAGAACTAAATATTACAAAATTTTCACTTATAACCCATGATCATATATTATCATGTATGTTGATATTACATGTCAAATGAGCATATGAAGATCAAATATAATCAATATTATGGAGTTTTTACAAATTTAAATGATTGAAAAAGAGAGAAACAAAAATAACTTGTTACGAATTACATTGAGATGCATCTCAGAAGCGAAAACTCCTTACAGTGCCATATCTGAACAACAATTCCACTTGGTTAGTCAAAAATTTATTGTTGATTTATCTGTATTTTTTTTAAAAAAAAGAAAATCAACACAAAACACATTTTTTCTTACACAAAAAATAATTACAAAGCAAAAAATATATTTTTTATTTTTTTACATAAAACAACAACACAAAAACGAAAATATTTTTTTACAACAATGAAACATAAAAACAAAAATTATCTAGTCAATTATCCCTTCCCCCAACCAAATTGAGACATTATCCCCAATGACTCAATAAGAAGTAGTAGAGTTTAAAAGACATCATCTGGTTAGTGTAGAATTGACAATTGAATCTACGACTATTTAAAAAAAATACAGATTAAGATTCAAGACACTTTACGCTTTTTACCACGATCATTATCAGACCAGTTCAACTTGGAAATAATGGGGTCGAGTTTTTATTCATAGACGATATCTTTTACCGGTTTCGAAATAAACCCAAGTCTTTTGGAATCCTCAAGAAATACTAAAAGAAAATTGAAAAAATGATCAACATTAAGTAGTCTAATGGGTTTTTTCGGTGAATGTTCAAGTTCGTCTATGAGGCAACTGTGAATATTTCTTCCATCGTGCCCAGACTACATGGTAAAGCAATAAAAGCGTCATCATGATTAATCATTTCAGTAAATCTTTCAGACATACTTGAGATAATATATTCTTCTCCATTTGATTTTCCGATGAGGTTTTCATCTGCCAAAGGTTTTGGAATGATCCCCAAAACTTGACTGCCACCTTCTTGCACAACCTTTGAAACACATCTTATCATTCCAAGATTGCCGTCGCCATATACTAAGTGCATGTTTCTTTCCGCCATAACTTTACCTAGTTCTTTTGCTAAGTTGGAATTAATTCTCCTTTATCATTTTTTATGACAATTATTCAATACTTTTTAGGCACAACTTGTGTAGGACTTACCCACTTACTATCGGAGGGTAGATAATGCCTAAATCAAAAAGTTTAAGGACTTCTGTTTTTACCATTTCTTTCATGTGAGTGTTTAATCTTCTTTGGGATTGACGATATGTCCTAACATTATATTCTAAATGTATTTTGCGTGTGCAGATCAAATGATTAATGTCTTTTATGTCTTTTAAAGTCCATCCAATTGTCAGTTTATATTCTTTCAATACATTTAAAAACTTACCTTCTTAATTGTTTGTGAGGGAAGAAGAAATTACCTTATGGTAAGTTTGTTCATCTCAAAGAAATGCATATTTCAATCCTTCTAGCAAAGTCTTTAATTCTAATTTAGGTGATTCCTCATGTTTTTCTTCTTGCAGTGTTTCTAGGTTCTCAAAATTTTATTCCTCTCCATCGTCTTCCAATGTGTAGAATCAAGTAAAAAATCATTAGGAATATCTGAATCTAATTGCGTACTTGATTCAAGAAAATTAGTAGTACAAATTTTCATAGGATCATATAAATTCCCCTGAATATGTTCCTCCAAAATTGGTTCAATTAGTTATATGTTCTTATTTTCACTGTCCTCATCGTATGGTTGTTTACACATATTAAAAACATTAAGCTACAATGTCATATTGCCAAAAGAAAAATTCATGATTCCATTCCTGCAATTAATTAAAGCATTAGCTGTTGCTAAAAATGGCCGACCAAGTATTACAAGAATTGGCTTATAACTGTTTGCTACAGGTTTTGTTTTCAAGACAATAAAATCCAGAAGATATATGAATTCATCGACTTGTAATAACACGTCTTCCATAATTCCTTTCAGTACCTTGACTGATCTATTAGCAAGTAAAAGAGTAGTTGATGTTGGTTTTAACTCGCCAATATTAAGTTGTTAGTAAATCGAAAATGGAAGCAAATTCACACTAACTTCAAGATCAAGTAAAACATGTTTAATTTTTTGATTTCCAATAATATATGAAATAGTTGACAACCGGGGTTCTTGTATTTTAATGCATTATTGATTGAGAGAATATAACTTACCTGTTCACCTAAAAAAACTTTCTTTCTTACCTGATGTTTTCTTTTAACGGTGCACAAGTCTTTCAGAAATTTGGTATAAGATGGTATATGTTGGATGACATCTAACAAAGGAATATTGACCTTCACTTGTTTGAATATTTCATAAATCTCTAGGCAATGGTCCAATTTCTTTATTTTTATTGCTTGAGGAATCAAGGTGCATGAGAAAAAATATTATCATCAATGATAGGTAATGGTTCATCAACCTCTTCCTTACCCTCTAAATCTGATTTATTTTCAGCTTTAGGATGTTCAAAAATAGGTATGTGGATAACCTTACTGTTGGGTTCCTAGAACATGCCAAGGATCTACAAGTCATGATATCATGTGTGAATACTCAAAGAAGTTGCGGAAAAAAATACTTACAATGAGCGGATAGAGGATTTCAAAAATCTTTGCGTTTCGGAAGCTCCAAGCTTTGTGTTGAATCTTTAATTCCAAGGATGAGTTTCCTTATCACCTTCTTTAACTCCTTAAGTGCTAGCTCAAGTTGAGTTTGAAGCAAAAACAATGGGGAAATAGCCCTAGGCTCACGGAAAAGGGAGAGGGTGTGAGAGAGAGATGTGTTTTATTTTTCTTTGTTTCTAAAACAATTACCACAAATGAAAAAGTCAAACACAAAATTGGTATATGCTTTACCAAAAGCAAAAGGCAAAAGTGTTGGAGGGAAAATTGGCAATTAATGCCTCCAACCACTTCCATCACTCAAGTTGACACTTGATAGACAAGTGATGTAAGTTGGTGGGACCCACTTTAATTTAAAATTCAAGTGGCTTTCTCAACACACTTCGGGCTCGGGTTCGCTTAATCCAATTAAACGAATTTTCCATCGCGACGTAATTAAATCCAATTTAATTAAATAATAGTGCCTCGCAAAATTATTACGAAAGTCGCTCGCGAATTAATTCTAAATTAACTCGTTCACCCGAATTAAAATCTAATTTTAATTCCGCTTTGAAATCTAATTTCAAATAATATATCCAATATATTATTTAATCGATTAATTCCAAATTAATTATGTTCTCTCTACTAATTGAATTTATCCCAGATAAATTCTTGTCGCTATTAATCCCAGATTAATTTTCTCTCTCTTAATTAATCCTAGATTAATTCTGTTCGAGTTAAATGTCATCGGTGAAACTTTGGGAAGCGACCCAAGAGATCCCTGGATATATTGGCAGTAAATCCGGTCGTCGGACTATCCGAACACGTGCGTACCCCGTACCACGTTCTTACTGATTTACAAGACATGGTTAGCTTCTAGCAATGCACCGTGTCTACCTAATTCTCCAGAAATATTCAACGAATAATATATAATCTATATTAGGCATAGTATACTAAGTATTGCATATTACGATCCTGCATCAGATGTCACATGCTAGGCCTGAGGTTGGAATTGTGTCTGCCCCGTACGAAGCATATATCGGATCACTAGCAACTAGTCTCTTTAATCGGATAATCATGACCTTGTCATAATATCCTGATAGTTGCAATATATTAGAGTACCAGTTCTGTATCCCTACGTGATCATCATCTCCATATGACTGAAGTGATATTTCCATCTTAACATCACACCCAATACACGACGATTCTCAATAAACCCAGAAGAGGCATACACATAACCTATTAAAGCCCTGGACGACCAAAACTAAAGCGTATTGATTGTCATAAGTATTAGCGAGGCAAGTCTCAGGTTAAGACCAAATACACCTACCCTGATTCGGATTCCCATAGACACATAGTCATACTACCAATGAGATTCCGAGGGGTCTATCCAGAGCGAAGCTGTTCCCGTACTATCGGTAAACAGAACCTCCTATTACACTTGCATGAGTATCCAATACCCAAATATATGAGAACTATGCCGTTACGCTTCCATAACGCGCACAAGTGTAATACTACCCTATTCCGCATTATCGATGTCCAGTCTCGATAATACTACGACTAGGGATATTTAATGATTAAACCTTTCATTGATTGATACTGTCTCATATCTTATTAATCCGGAACTAATCATAAAGTCTTTTATCATTTATATATTCAAGTAATCTAATTACAAAATGATAAAATAACAATTTCTTTTGTCACATAGTTAATTTGTACAAAAAACACAATGTCTTTTACAAATAGTGATGTTATGGGTCATAATTGTCCAACACTTACAACTATGAAAAGTAATAATAGATTTGACTTGGTCTATATGTTGACTACCAAAACTACCCTCGTGAGGGTTTTGATAACTCTTGGGATTGTGGTACTGCAGAAAGCTTTCCTTTCTTATTAATGGTCAATGCAGATGTGATTTTGGAGAAAGTACCTTTCAAATCAATCAATGTTTGCACATTTTGATTATTGATGGCTTCCTATTTCTCAATAAATGCATGCAAGATATCCTCAAGGGTTTTCATAGGTGGTGGGACATATGGTGCATAATTCTGGAAATTTTTAAAATTCTGGTGTATCTGGGGAGGTTGTCGCAATGGTTGTGCTTGGTTATCATTCCTGCAATTGAAATTGGAATGGTTCATCCAACCAGAATTGTAGATTTGGGAGTATAGGTTTGCATTTGGTCTCTTGAATGTGTTTATGGAACTGACTTGGTCATGTATACATTCTTGCAGGGATGGAATGGTTAGGAAAACTTATGTGGCATGTTCATTTGAATTATAGATTTGACATATGACTTCTTAAATTGACTTGACATGATCACTCTTCCTCATTTCTAATGCCTTGACTTTTTTAGCTAGAGATGCATACTTCGCATAGAGGTCATGGTATTCTCTAAGGTTAAACATACCTCTACCAGATGACTGTGGATTTACAAGCGACTCATAAGTGCCAACTGTGTCCCATTATTGTGCATTCTCTATTATGTGTCCTAGGTAATCTAGTGCATCTTGGGAATTTTTGTCCCTAAATTCACCATTACAAATCATTTCCACTACTTGTCTACCTTGGGGTATTAAACCCTCGTAGAAGCAGGAAACCAGCCTCTATGTTTCAAACCCGTGATGTGGACAAATATTCAACATATTTTTAAATCTCTCCCAACATTGGTAAAATGTTCCCCCGACACTTGTGTGAAAGTTGCGATTCTCCTCCTAAATGAGTTTGTCATGTGAGGGTGAAAGAATTTTTTATAAACTACTTTTACAAATCATCTCATGGATCCTGACCTAAGGTTTTGCACCCAAATTTTAGCTTCATCCTTTAAGGAAAAGGGAAAAAACTTTAGTCGAATTATATTCATGCTGTAATTTTGGTATTTCATACCACTTCAAATTCCCTTAAGTGCTGATAAGGATTTTCTGATTCTAGACCGTGGAATATTGGTACAAATTGGATGAAACCTGATTTAAAATTAAAACGTGATGCATCTAGGGGAAACGATGCAAAATGGTGATAATGTCCTAGTGGGATTCATGAATTATCTGAGTGTCTTATGATGATTAAGATCGTCATGTTGAGACTCGTTTTCTTTCTGATCAACTGGATTTTCAACTCGGGCTGGTGGATTTTCATTTTCGTTCTCGGCCATTTTGACTGACGATGAAAGTTATGGAGACTTTTTAATTAATCTACCGCTAGATGATCGAGACCAATATCTCATGCAACCTAAATACAGACTATATGATAAAATTTAAATATGCAAATGCAATACTTACAAAAATAAATAATAAAATAAAAATAAAAATATATGACAAAAGAAAAGAAAACTAAATAAAGAAATACAAATGTAGTGATTAGATCTAAAAATATCATCTAATTCTTGTCAATTCAGATCTCAATTGAATTTCTCAGGCAACTGTCTCAATCTCTCGAATTAGATTATCACAAAAAAATTATGGAAGAATCTCTAGATGAGGTTGGTTCAAGAAATTCTTTGGCAAAATACAAGCTCTATTTTAATTGAGAATTCTGTCTCCTGTAATTTTGAAGAATTAAGTACATGGTTTGTCTATATGTGGGATGTCTGGGTTTAGGATTCATTTAGGATCAATTAGGACATCTTGGATCTACATAAATGCAAAGAAGAAAGAAAATAAGATGCAGAAAATACAACAAAAAAGAACGGAAATAAAAAAAAAAAAAGAAGGAAAAGACAAAAATACAAAGATGTTAAATTATTATTTTATCTATTAAATTATATTCCCCAGCAACGGCTCCAAAAACTTGACACACTCACAAAATGGTTCTTTATTCCTAAGTATAAATGTGTCGAAATAATAAAATAGCCCGGTAAGTCCGGGGTCGATCCACATGGACTATATTTAATAGGAAAAAATAATAATTTGGGTGAAAAGAAAAACAGTGAATTATTTTAAATGATTGGCAATTTTTAAATTGGACTACAATAATAAAATAAAATACTGGGGCTAGGAGATCCACTTTAAATATTTCAAATTTAGAAATCTTACTTTTTATAATATATAAATTTTCATTATTACCCAGTTAATTTATTTCAGGAATTAATTATGTCAAAATATATAAAACCAACCATAAATGCGGTGATAACATTTGACTATAAAAAGTCTAGTTAGATACTTAATTATGCTAAATAAATAAAACCAGCCATATAGACGGTAATAAAATTTATCAAAAATTAATCCAGAATAAAATTAAAAATTAATTATTAGATTTCAATTTATATATTATAAAATAAATAAGATTAAACTATATTTTTCATATCAAAAGCTTCACCATTTACCCCAGCACGATGAAATGAGCTACTTATGATATGAATAAAAATACACGTAATTTTATTACTGAGAGAAAAAGAAATTAAAAAAAAACTTAAATAAAATTAAAACACACAAGAGCTGGATCATTCATAAAGTTTTAGAGAGAAACGTGAATGAAGCTCAAGATTGAGGTGTCGAGCACCTCAATTTATATTATTTCGAACACCTGAACGCTCTTAATTCTCCCATCGCCTATTGGTATTCTATTCTTTCAAACATCTGAAATATAAAAAAAAAATTAAAAAGTAACTAAAAGTAATAAAAAATTAAAAAAAAAAAGGTGTTTAGCCAAGTAAGTAAAGTGTCTGTCCTATTATTAATAAAGAAAAATAAAATTAGTCCCCCACAACAGCGTAAAAACTTGATGGTGAATTTACTACTGCACGTAAGCGCATGTATCGCTCAAGTAATAAAGTAAAAAAATTCAGATATCATAACCATGTGGAATTATTATTAATCTTGTTAATACTAAAACTAACCAACTTAACTAAAACTAAATAATTGGTTGAGAGGGAGATTTAATAAAACTAATTTAATTAACCAATACTGTCATTATTGTGAGAGTATAAGTGGTTGGAACTTAGGTCACTACGATAAAATATTGGATGTAGCGTGATGAGTTAACATAGTCACCCAATACCGTCATTATTGTGAGGGTGTACTTACGAAGCTCATTAGTGCACATTGACAAATATACTCTTGGAACATGTCTTAATCCTATACCGTCATTATTTTGAGGATAAGAAATGGTTCAGGACCAAACTTAGGAGTCACATTGATGTGATTGACCTTTGAGGTCCACTTAATGACATTATGAAGGCCAATACCGTCATCATTGTGAGACTAGAGACAATGTCATGGGATCCGCTTCCCGCTATGAAATTTTAATAGTTAAAATTCTATTTTTCCGTTAAGGGAGATTACAAAATTACATAAAGTAGTGGGAGGACACTAATAGATTTAAAATCCATAATCGTATTAGTATTTTTATATTGAAATGAAAATTTTTTCTGCTAGTGTTTAATTGTTGTCTTGTATATGGTTTTCGAAAATCCATTAGTGCGACTTTGAATTCTAATAAACTAAAATGAGTCTAGAACTAATAGTAGTAGGAGATGAACAATCACCACATCTTATAGTCAGAATAATTTTTAAGGACATTATAATAAATGAAAGGCTAGGCCGAAATCTGATTCTGTCTTATTTATCTGATACATATGCTGGCTTTGTGATGCATTCGATGCAAGCCACATATGAAGAGTTTCATAACTATTACGCTCAGTGAAACATGATTTGAAGAGATGGAATCATGTTTTGTGCATCCATGGTGGAGCAAGCTCTTCAAAGACTTCTAGGAAGTCTAAGAAGATTAAAATGGGAAATAAGAAGAAAGACTCCAAGAAACAAACTGCAAGATCACGTGTAGCTCATGATGTATGTCTACATTGCCAAAAGTTTGGACACTGGAAACGTGATTGTCCAGAGATAAAAGGAAAAGCAAGAACCCCATGTACGCTTTGTATTTTTCCTATTATTGACATCTCATTAGCCTTAGATGGAAAAATAATGGTTAGGTGTTAAACACTGAGGTTCCACTCATATTTGCAACTCCTTGTAAGCCATGAGAGTTAAAAGAAGGCTGAACAAATGGGAGATCCATCTTAGAGTTAGGAATGTCGAGACATTGGATATCAAACCCATAGGAACAGTTGTTCTAGATCTCCATAACATATGTAAATTAATTTTATATGATTATTTTTATGCTCCCTCTCTTACAAACAAATAATATTGTTACCGATATTTGATAAAGAGAGATATAAAATAAATATTAAAGATAGTACTTTATGTTTATATGATAAAGAAAACTATTTGATATGTGATTTTTCTTTATCTAATGGTCATTATGTTTTGGAAACATATAGAGATGTCTTTAATGTTGTAAAAACCCGGTAATCTTGATGGCTATTACATTATGGAAGACATGATATATGAAATAAACCATGTACGAACATGTATACATTCTTGAAATGACTTTTTGGACATTTAGAAAATTCTTCGTAGTTCTAATACGGAAATCATTCCGAGATTAAATCCGGACAGCCCGTGGTATTTGGATCGTAATCTTTTCATACGATCTCTGAGTTTTATGAACTTTATATCTTCAGAAATCTACGATCGAGACCTAAAAATTTTACGTTGGATATTTTTCCAAATTCGGATCCGAAATAGGTCAAAAATCATGATTTCCTTGGATACTATAGTAAATTTCGATTGAATTCTAGAAAGGGTGATGTGGCACAATCCTAGCCACCCAATTCATTACAAAAATTAGCCATTTTGCCTAAAAATGGCACTATTTACTCATCTTCTTTTGGAAGCAAAAACATGAGCCGTGAATAGAGAGGAAAACTCTCAGTTTTTCTTGATTCTCATGGAAATTTTGGAGAAAGGGAGTTGATGATCATGTTCCTAAGCATTCAAGTAAGCTTATTCTTCTTATTTCTTATTCTTATTTAAGAAAATGAACATCCATTCTTCACTTACATTTTCATACTTAGAGACCCTATGAATTGGGGCTTTGTTGTTTGAGAAGGTTGGGTAAGAAAGTGATTCTTAATGCATGTTATGAAGTTTTTTAGAATGAATTGTGCCTAACTGGGGTTGAAATAAGGTCAAGATGTAAAATGTATATGAGGGCCAAATTTATTAGCTTTTGGGGGAATTATTTTTGATGTTTTGATAATAATTTGTTGAGGTTCATGCACTATGAGATGATATAACATAAGTTTAATGTATTTTGGAGTTGATAACTCAATGGAAGAAAATGTTAGAGCCTTTGTTCAATTTTATATGGATGAGTTGGGAAATTATGCTTTGTGATGGATGATGATTGAGTTTGGCCCTTGTATATAGATATTGAAGTTTATAGAATTGTCTATTTAAATGTGTTAGTGTGATGGTGGGGATTGCATTGAGCATTGTTTTTGGAAGAGTTGAAGATATGCCCTGAATTTAGGCCTGCGTCGTGACACTAGACCCCCAGCGTCGTCACGCGTAGTAAATAAAAGCATTATACTTCAATTCTGTTTAAGTGGGCGTTACGAAGCCCAGCACCTAGCATCATGACACAGAATAAACAGAGGCTCTGCATCGGGTCTGACCAGAAGGACGTCGCGACGCGAAACAGAGCATGCTCTCTGCCTAGGTCCGTTTACGTGGGCATCGCGATGTGCCAAACCCGGCGTCTCGACGCGAGGCAAAAATAATTTCATAATATTTCAGTTTCAACTTAGGATGTCACATGTAGTATACATCATATGGTGGTTATAGATTAGTTGAATGGAGAAACTTAGTATAATTCCGAAACATATTCACGACTTATATTCTAACCAAGTTTACCGATTATAAATTATCGGCAGGAATTCCAAATTCTTCGACGAAGCAAAACATGTGCCAGCCAGATTCCAAAATCTGCGAGTGGACCTTTCTCTTAAACTGTGTTTACTTATATGATTTTGAATCAAAATTTACTTTTGACCACTTAGGGCATTAGCTAAGATTACTTTCAATTGTATTTTTAATAAGAACAATTTGAGGAATGTTTAGAAAGAAATGATTTTCAAAATTTGAGATTTATGATTTCTTGAGGCATGGGGGAAAACCTACCTCAGTATGTAACTTTACTCAGATATGGAATTGACGGATTCAGATATCGTGTGCACACGCAGCTTAGGACTGTGGATGATTGATGCCCCTAGATCCTATATATTGAGTCTAGAGGGTAGCATAGATCCGCATCGCCGACTTCAGATTTGTGGGTTGGGGACGGAGAGATGTAACGTCCCAAGACCACCATATATTTACATACGGGGGGACGCCCTTAAGTGCCAGATTTTTCGTATGGGGGAACGATGATACGTAACGCCCCCATGTGTTAGATATATACAGAAACATATTTTCTTATATACATAGTTTTGAGATATAGATTTTTCATAAACAGGTCTTTAGAAATTAATTTCCAGAAAAAGATTTCTCAGAAGAGATGAGTTTTATAAAAGCGTTTTTAGAAAAGCTTTCAGAAGAGTTGAGTTTTCAGATAAGAAAGAGAATTTAGAAAAGAATATTTTCTGGGAGGATTCCAATTTTTAGAACCATGAATTTTCAGAAAGAATCAGTTTTCATTTTAATTGTCCATTCACTAGATCGTTCAAATGATCTAACCCCCCACTTCCAGTTTCTTATTTTGCAGGAATACCCGGAGGACGAGCTCGAGAGAATGGATATTGATGGCAGTCATTAAAGGGTCTGAGTCCACCAGATTGAGTACAAAAGTTTTGCATAGTCAGTTTGAAGTAATAGTTGCATGACATACATTGTATAGTGTAAGTTATTGAGTGCGTTCAATATCAGAGTTGTAATGTAATGTACTATTGAGTACATTGTATGAGTATTTGAGATGCATTTCCATAATTATTGTGTTGGGCAATGGTCCATACGTGATTTTATGTTTGTAATAAGTTTAACAGCATTGGTCATAGTTAGATGGTAAAAGTCTTAGGGGTATAGGATGGCCTATTCCCTACTGGTAGCATCTCCTGGAGGAAGATGTTACAAATATGGTATCAGAGTATGGTCTAGCGAGTCAGTGACTGCAGTGGGTAGAGTGTTAAGGTCTTGTATATATAGTATACCTGAGGTACTAGTATGCGAGGCACTACCTCTCCAGTATCTGATCCTCGAGTACATCCTCAAAGTTCTATAGACAAGTTAGTAAGAATTCATGAGCTATTCGAATATCCTTCCTTATGAAATAAATATATTAATTGAAAATCCTTCCGTAATTATCCTGAATTATTAGCAGAAGTTCGAGTTAAGTTATAAAACTAGAAACTACAGTACTAAAAATAGTTCCCTAAAGAAGTTGGAAAAGAAAGCTATAAGAAAGTAAGAAAAGATGCATAGATGTTTAAGAAACCAGAGACAAAGAAAAGTAAAGAGACAGAAAGAGATAGTGAAGAAAGTGCCAGAATTCATAGTAATAAAGGGAATGTAGTAAACCTGAGCAAGAATTAATGACTAGTAGACCCAAACAAGATTCTTTACCTCCTTTGAAAACTCTTTCGAATGGATCTAATAAATCTTGAGCATTCGTGTAGAGGGAAAGATACCCGAATAGCGAAGAATAGTCAGAAATATAAAAGAAGAAAGAAATCGAGATTGGTCAACAAGTTTTCAAGAGACGCGAAGGGCCACAAAGGATGTAGGGATCCTAGATACCCCAAACCTAGACACGTAAGAGATATAGTGAATGAATGTCATAAAGGAAAATGATTAATTGCACTAGTCAAGAAATCTTACACATGGAAGGCTCTAACCTATCCAGATTTGAATTCCTCAGCGATACTGGTTAAGAAAGCTGTCCTGACGGAGCCTATCTCATATCTATCTTATATTAGTAATAGACTCTACCAGGACATAGAATACCAGAACAAGGATGTCGATATCCGTTGAGATGTACAAGTTTGTCCCACCATTTACCAGCTTAGATAAAGATAACCGTAAGAAAGCTCGATGAGAATTTATCCTAAGTAAGAAACAGAGAACACTGAAAGATAGACCACCCAGAGTAGAACCAATGAGGTTTCAAAGGATAGAAAAGAAAGAACCCAAACCAAGTCAAAATGGATAAGTTTGTAGTACGTGTAAGAACCCATAGATCGGACCTATGCTATTGAAAATTCTTGAAAGATTAAAATGGTAGGCCTATGAGATTGGAGACATTCTGAAGTTAGCAAGAGTGCCAGTGTGAACAGTAAGGTTAAACGGCATAGTTGTAGCCTATAACAAGAGCAGAAAGTAGAGATTTAGGAAGTAGCCTATGAGAATGAACCACCACTAGCCTCAGTAGCACAGTTTAGAGCCAGAAGAAGATGACAAGGAAGTTCAGTACGTATTGTGACACAGATAATGCAGCTTGGGGATATTAACGTAATGGGGAATTCAGAATAGTTGATAAGGGTTATGGGACCCTAAGAGATGAAGAAGATGATGCGGATCTCAACAGAACGAAAATTAATTCTTCTTTCCAATAACCCCCATTCTAGTAAGTGTATAAACACCCAGCCGGACCACCACTGAACTTAGACAGATAATAGTAATGAGTATTCTTCGATCCATATGAAATACGTATTTTCACTCCTCAACTTAGAATCCAATAAGGATCAAGAAATATCGAGATAACCGAGCCAAGAAGTTCAACTGAACCTAGATAAGAACTGTAAGATAGTAATAATTTTTTTTTACGAATTATCGTAGAATGGATAGCCTTCGAGAAAGTAAAGGCTTAAGAGACCCCCAAGAGTAAGAGAAACGATTTATAAAGAGCCCCTCATTATACCCGAATGGAATGACTAGTAATATAATAGTAATATGAACCAAAAGTATTAACTTAAGAGGGTTAAGAAACATATATTTGTAGAAGAATAACAGAGGTTGTACAGTAGGAGTTTGAAAGAGCATGACCCTTAAGGAGTTTCTCAATAAGAGGTAGTAAGACCAATAGTCGGAAAAAAAATCAGGAGTGAAGTTGAATAAGGAAATTTAGATAGTATCTAGCAAAAGTACCTTATTGTGGGAGCTAATACCATAAAAAAAAACACGGGAATCTTAGGCTTATAGATGAGCAGTACATATAACTACAACATAGATAGCCAATGAGATCATCACAACCGGAAAGACTTCATAATCAACCCCACCCTCCCAACCCTCGTTAGATAACAATAACAAAGAAGAATCTCGATGTTCGCCTCAAGATACTCTAGAAATTAAGTGAATGCGTAGTGGAAGGAGACTGAAACATAAAACATTCAGACATAGTACAAGAGCAAAATAGAAGAGGAAGATAGCTCTAAGTAAAAGATTTAGGAAATAAGTTGTCTAAATGGAGAGATGAAGAGATAAAGAAATAATCAAGCAACGACGGGAATACAAAAGAACTAGCGTTAGACATGAATATGAACATGTAAAAGAAGATATTCTTCGGATAAGGAGGCAAAGACATAGACCGCATGAGTTCTAGGTATAGAAAAGACCAGGAAGACTAAAAAAGAAGACAAAGGACAATAAGTAAAATGTTTGGAGGTGGAACTATCGAGATAAGATGACAATAGAAAAGACACTAGATAAACAATGACAGAGGTGTATAAGTGAAAAGTTAGACTTTCAATGGTCAAAATTAGTAGTACTATGAAACAACAAGCTTTTTCAGCGTCGAAATAAGATCAGAATTCTGTCATATAGGAAACGGGAGGAAGGTAGCGAGTATAACTCACAAGTTCCCATGCAATATACCCGGCTTAGAAACAAGACAAAGTACAACCTGAAGTAGATTCATTGAGATATAACTTAGAAACGACCAAGGAAACTAGATATAAAGATATTGTTGAGATCGAGACAACACCTAACAAAATAAAATCATGAGAATAATTGAAGGTAGAATATTCTGGAGGGCAACTGATAAGCGGAAAATATATCAATATTTACCGCCCCTTTTACTTAATATTTTATTTATAGTTTCTCAAGTTTTATGGATGTTTTGATGTGTTTGTGTTTATTTTGAAGATAAATAAAATAACATGACTCACTGGACTCAAATCGGGGATAAAATGATGAAAAACGGATGAAAAATGGCAAAATGGAAAATTTATTGTTCACACATCACGACGCCCAACCCTCAACGCGTTGCGATGCTGGGCCAATAATTCATCTGCCAAAACGTGTCATCGCTTAAGTTAGCACTGTAGCACGTGTCGCGATGCCCAAATCTCAATGCGTCGCAATGCCGGGCCAATAATTCAGTCTACCGACAGCCACCATTTACTATAGCACGCGTCCCGATGCAGAGGAATTGGCGTGTCACGACGCGCACCCATTTTGAAGCCTATAAATAGCAGCCTAAATCAGAGGAATTCTTCATACTTTCTTCTGGGGAATTTCTTAAAATACTAAGAAGATAGTATCTTGTTTGTTTATTTTTCAGCTTTCTTGTATTTTCTTTTTATTTTAGCAACAAAATTGTTTTTGTTTTTTTTAAGCATGAGTAGGTAACTTCTTTCTGCTTGGGTAAAAGGTGAAACTTTTATTATGATAGTTTAGATTAGTCTCCTTTATTTTATAATATATAAATTATCTTAAAATCTGACTTAATTGGATATCGCCTTTATGGTCGGTTGGAATTAATTAAATTAATTTTAACCTGACTTAATTGGATACCGCCTTTATGGTCGGTTGGAATTAATTAAAATCTAACTTAATCAGGATACCGCCTATATTGTCGGTTGGTAATATAATGCAAATTTATATATTATAATAATGGAGATTTCTAGATTTGAAATAATAAAAATGGATCCCCAAACCCCGACATTTTTTTTCATTATTGGAATTTTTATTTTTTTTTCGTATTCAATTAGTTGCATGATGTTTTATTTATGTCTTTAGTAGTCCTAGATATGTGACATAACTAAATATAATATCTAGGGTTGTGATGAATTCCAATATCAATGGTTTTATAAGTTGATTTGTCTTGCGTCTTGTGTAATATATTGGTTTATTTATTGAGTATTAAACTTAATGCTTCTTGTTAATTGGCCACTAATAAGATTGATTTGGTAAACTTAAAATGAACTTGACGAAGGGATTTTATGATTTAGCCTTAGACTCAATAGCTCACGGTCTCACATTCACCTTAGAGATTTCCTTCCAAGATAGACATATACCTGTCGGGCGTGGGTAGCCATAATTGAACTTAAGCTTAATGAATTCAGAGTTTCTTGGTTAACATAGACATATAGTTAATTGGGTTACTTTGGGTGTTTGCATCTGACCATCGACAAAGGCTTTTGCATAGCCTCGTGTTCCAGGTTAATAAACTGACATATTAAATAAACATAAGATAATCGCTTCATCTTTAGAAAAATATTGGAAGGATTCAGAACCCTAGATAGTTTCATAATATTGATTACTTTTTATAATTTACTTTCGCATTGTTTTAATTACTTGTCTTTATTTAAAATCACCAACCAAATAACAATCAATTTTTAGATACTTGTATAAATTTAAATTCCATAAATTAATAGCTTAGGTATTAAGTCCTATTGGGATCGATAAATTTTATAATACTTGAGCGATATGTGCGCTTGCGTTGCATGTGTGTTTCACCGATCAAGTTTTTTGCACCGTTGTCGGGGACCTATTTATCTTTTACTATTAATTTTGGGGTTAGATACTTTACTTGTGCCTAATTTGTTTTTACTTATTATTTTTGTTTTCTTCTGTTTCAGGTTCTCAGACACTACATGAGAAGAAGTAGAAGCTTCGAAATCTGTCCGCTTGACCCAGAAATTAAAAGAACTATCAGACAGTTGAGAAGGGAAATGCGAGAAGATCAAGAAGCACTGATCAACATGAACAATCAAAAACATGAACCTTTGGAGGTAGCACCACCAATTCCCATTCGAGATAGAATAATTCTGGTGGTTGACAGCTCCATATCATGCATTGTACTTCCACCCTTGCCTGCAAATGCGTGTGACATCAAAACATGCATTCAAATGTTACAGCAATCAGTTCAGTTGGGGGGAAGTGCAACTGAAGATCCTAATGCCCACATCAGTAACTTCCTGGAAGTTTGTGGCACATTCAATTATAACCGAACGGCAGAAGAAGCAGTGCGTCTGCCTGTGTTCCCATATTCCTTGAAAGACATAACTAAGGCTTGGCTACATTCACTACAAGCAGGTTCCCTCACAGCTTGGAACAATCTTGCCACCAAATTTCTTGCAAAATACTTTCCACCAGCCAGAACAATAAAATTGAGAAATGACATCACATCCTTTGTGCAATATGACTAACAATCCATCTACGATGCATGGGAAATATATAAGGAATTGATCCGAAAATGTCCTCACCATGAGATTGCAAAGTGGCTACAAGTCCAAACCTTCTATAATGGGCTTTCTGAACAAATGAGAACTACAATAGATGCTGCTGCTGGAGGAGCATTAATGGCAAAAGGAGAAGATCAGGCCTGGGACTTAATTGAAGAAATGGAAAACAACAATTCCTTGTGGCCAACAGAGAGGAGCATGATCCATCAAATAGATGAAGTAGGAACCAACTCAGCTAAGAATGCCAAGCTGGAT
This sequence comes from Zanthoxylum bungeanum, assembly GCA_019454045.1. Taxonomy (NCBI): domain Eukaryota; kingdom Viridiplantae; phylum Streptophyta; class Magnoliopsida; order Sapindales; family Rutaceae; genus Zanthoxylum; species Zanthoxylum bungeanum. Next base: position 30,426 of record SKCR01011016.1, on the reverse strand, counting down.
CATATATGCAAATGCTTGGAAACTCTTAGCATGCAGGCTAATGCTAGATCCATAAGTTCACCATATGGAGAAGCACCAGAGGCAAAATCTTACAACCAACATGATGAGACCGTGAACTATGTCAGCAACTTCAACGGATAAGAAAACAATCTGTATTCCAATACCTACAACCCAAGTTGGAGGAATCATCCCAATTTCACATGGAGCAACACTTCAGGGCAAAGGAACAATCCACCACCCAAATTCCAACAACAGAATAAAAGCCAAGAGTATGAAAAAGAACCAGGAATATCAGAAGTGATTGCCTAGATGAAAAAGAAGAATTCCAAATACGACGTTTTAGCAGTTGTGGTTCAAAATCAAGCAGCATCTTTGAAAGCACTGGAGAATCAAATGTGACAACTGGCCAATGCTCAGAGTTACAGACCGCAAGGTACCATTCCTAGCAACACAGAACCAAATCCTAGGAACAGAGGAAAAGAGCAATGTCGTGCCATCACTTTGAAAAGCGACACTTATATCAACAAAGATATTATAGTCAATGCATCTACTGAGAATGTTCCAAAAGAAAGCAATAAAGCAGATCCACAGATGGAGGAAAAAAAGGCAAAAGAAAATGATCGAGAAAGATTTACTCCACCTCCACTTTTTCCACAGCGTCTCCATAAACACAAACTGGATAAATAATTTGCTCGATTCTTGGAGATCTTCAAAAAGCTTCATATCAACATTCCATTTACAGAAGTGTTAGAGCAAATACCCAGCTATGTCAAATTCATGAAAGATATTCTATCACAAAAGCGAAGATTGGGAGATTACGAGACTGAAATATTGATAGAAGAATAAAACTACATCATTCAGAGGAAGCTCCCCCAAAGTTGAATGATCCTGGCAGTTTAACCATCCCTTACACCATAGGAGAACATTACTTCGGTAAGGCTTTATATGATTTAGGTGCTAGTATTAACTTGATGCATTTGTCTATTTACAGGAAACTGCAGCTTGGAGAAGCAAAGCCCACCTCAGTCACTCTGCAACTTGCTGATAAATCACTCACATTTCTGAGAGGGGTAGTGGAAGATGTGCTTGTCAAAGTCGACAAATTTATTTTCCCAGCAGATTTTATTATCCTGGAAATGGAGGAAGACAAAGACGTACCCATCATCCTCGGGAGACCATTCTTGGCTACAAGTCGAACCATCATTGATGTACAAAAAGGTGAACTAACCATTAGGGTGCATAACCAAGAAGTAACATTCAATGTTTTCAAAGCCATGAAATTTCCAAATGAAGAAAGAGAGGAAGAATGTTTTAGACTTGATGTAATAGATAGTATCATCCAGAACACAGATGTAATGCAACTTTCCACTGAAAAACTTGAAGCATGCATCATCAATATGACTAACAAAGAATTAGATGATGATATTCTGGAATATATCAACCATCTTGATGGAGCCTCTCGCTTCAGATCGACACCACATGTGGAAAGCTTGGAACTATCAAAAAAGGAGCGAGTCAAACCTAGATTGAAGAACCACTGTAGCTGGAACTAATGCCACTTTCGAGCCATCTCAGGTATGCATACCTGGAAAACTCTTCTGATTTACCTGTGATTATTTCTTCGTCTCTAACATGGGTGCATGAAGATAAGTTACTGAGAGTGCTACGCGAGCACAAGAGAGATATTGGCTAGACTATAGCATACATTCGAGGCATTATTCCATCATTTTTCATGCATAAAATCTTGATGAACGATGAGTATAAAGCCATCGTGGAGCATCAATGGAGGCTGAATCCAATCATGAAGGAAGTTGTGAAAAAAGAAATCATCAAATGATTGGATGAATGCATCATTTACCCCATCTCTGACAGCTCTTGGGTGAGTCCTATGCAATGTATACCCAAGAAAAGAGGAATGACTGTAGTCACAAATGAAAAGAATGAGCTAATTCCAACAAGAACAGTGACTGGATGAAGAGTGTGTATGGACTACAGAAAGCTGAACAAAGCAACACGGAAGGATCATTTCCTCTACCATTCATTGACAAGATGCTAGACAGACTGGCGGGACATGATTTCTACTGCTTTTTAGACGGATACTCAGGATACAATCAGATTTCCATCACCCCAGAAGATCAGGAGAAAACTATTTTCACATGCCCGTATGGTACTTTTGCATTCCGCAATATGCCATTTGGACTATGTAATGCTCCTACCAGATTTCAACGTTGCATGATGGCCATCTTTTCAGACATGATAGAACAAAGCATGGAAGTCTTCAGGGATGACTTCTTAGTGTTTGGAGACTCGTTCAACCACGGCTTGCAAAATCTGGGAAAAGTGTTACAAAGATATGAAAATACAAATCTGGTACTGAATTAGAAGAAATGTCAATTCATGGTGCATGAAGGCATTGTCCTGGGACATCAGATCTCACAGAAGGAAATCGAGGTAGACAAAGAAAAAATTACGATGATAGAGAAACTACATCCACAATCATCCGTCAAAGGGATTCGAAGTTTTCTCAGACATGCAGGATTTTGCTGGAGATTCATCAAAGATTTCTCCAAGATTGCCAAACCTCTGTGCAATCTACCAGAGAAAGACATGTCTTTCCACTTCACCAAAGAATGCCACCATGCTTTCGAGATCTTGAAATAAAAGTTGGTCTCCGCCCCCATCATAGTAGCACCAGATTAGACGCTTCCGTTTGAAGTGATGTGCGAATGCTAGTGATTTTACTGTAGGTGCAGTTTTGTGACAATGTAAGGCGAAAGTTTTTCACACCATTTACTACACCAGCAAAACTTTGAATGAAGCACAACTCAACTACACAACAACTAAAAAAGAATTGCTCACAGTTGTGTTTGCTTTTGATAAATTATGTTCCTATTTGCTGGGCCCCAAGGTAGTGCTCTACACAGATCATTCAGCAATCAAATACCTGATCGTGAAGAAAGATGCCAAACCCAGATTGATCCGTTGGGTGCTTCTACTCCAAGATAATTTAATTCTGTGAATAGATTTAATAGTGCATGATCTAATTCTGTAGATTTCCTTCAAGGATAGACATATACCTGCAGGGCATGTATAGCAGTATTAGAACTTGATCTTAATGGGTTTGGTTTAAGTTAGTTAACATAGACTTATACATAATTGGCTTAATCAGAAAAATTTGTACATGACCATTAAAAGAGGCTTAAAGATAATTTAATGTTATAGGTTAATAATTCGTAACAACAACCCAAATGAACAAAAAGTGCATGAACTCATTGTTCGTGTGCTTATATGAAATTACAACCGTAGGTTCTTCTATCGTATATGGTATTTTTTTTTCCAAAAGTTTTTTATTTGGTCTTTAGCTACTTTTTGGTTAATTAATTTAGATTTATTAAATCTCACTCTCAACCAATTATTTCATTTTAGTTAAGTATGTTAGTTTTAGTATTAATAAGAGGAATAATAAGTCTCTGTGAGTACGATATCCGACTTTTGTCACTATATTATTTAAGCGATATGTACGATATCTCACAAAGTTGCCACTACTTACCATTCACAGACAAGTGGTCAAGTCGAAGTCTCCAACAAAGAAATCTAAAGAATCCTGGAGAAAACCGTTGGTTCAACAAGGGGGGACTAGTCTACAAAATTGGATGACGCATTATGGGCCTACCGAACAGCTTACAAGACACCTATTGGAATGTCCCCATATCGATTAGTGTTTGGGAAAGCATGCCATTTGTCTGTGGAGCTCGAACATAAAGCGTATTGGGCATTAAAAAAGCTAAATTTCGATCTGCAAGCGGCAGGAGAGAAACGGCTCTACCAATTGAATGAATTGGAGGAATTTCACCTCCGTTTTTATGAGAATGCCAAACTGTACAAAGAAAAGACCAAGAAGTGGTATGATCAGTAAATAATACGTATACAACTGGAACTATGGCAGTAGGTATTGTTATACAACTCAAAGTTGAAACTTTTCCCTAGCAAGCTGAAATCATGAAGGTCAAGTCCATTTATGATCACCCAAGTTTTACCTTACGGAGCCGTTGAGCTACATGAGCCCAACTCTGATGATACATTCAAAGTCAACAGCCAACGTGTCAAACACTATTGGGGAGAATCCATCAAACGTCAAAAAGAGAGTCTCACACTTGTTGATCCAACCTAACGTTTGGGGAGTCATGTCTAGCTGACGATGTTAAACTTAGTGCTACAAGGGAGGCAACCCATGAAATTTATGTATATATTGAGATTTTGTGTGTTTAATTTTTGCAGTAAAAGTCACAAATAAGATGAAAGACGTTCTCGAAAAACTTCACAAGCATTTTCATTCTCTCTCTCAAAACTCTCTGATGAAAGTCTATAAAGCACGTATTGAAAGAATGAGAATTCTGATGATCAAAGGTATTCCTAGTGATATTCATTGGATAATTGAAGCACGAGTTCGCTTGGTAGGTGAGTCATCTGACTCTTTTATTTCATTTATGTGTGGTTCAGGAAAAAACACCTATGTTAAGAAAAGAAGAGCTAAGCGATTAAGTTTTTATTATAAATGTGCACGATGTACATGTAACACTCGTTGTCGTTCTCTAGGAATGGTGTCTGATAACCGCGAAGATAAAATAAATTCATTAGTAGATGAAATATCATTGACCCTTGAGACACATCCCAGTGGATATGTGTATCACGTGATTCACAATTTACATACACAGTTTCGAAGAGAAAGATAAAAATTGAGTCTCGGGAATCTGACTTTAAAGGACCCCGTTTGCCAATTTATAAGAAAATTGGATGGGAAGCTTGTCTCTGACCGGTCATTCAAGTCGTTACTACCTGTATATATTTATATTTTAATTTCTTTGTCTTTAACTAATAATTTGATTTGTTTTGTTATTTTCTTTTATTTTCGCCGACAAGATCCAGACTTTTTGACTTTCACGATTTATTTTACTGTTTAGCTAATAATTATTATTTGGCAGGTACTAGTGCTATTATTACTCACCCTTTTTCAGGATCTATAAATTCAGCTCGTCATTGCTCTCTTCAACACATCCAGATTAGAGAGAGAGTAAAGAAAAAAATGGAAGCAACTTCAAGAATATGAGTCATTAACATCTGTGTGTTTTGTGGAACTAGTTCTGGATATAAACCAGAATTTGTTGAGGCAGCAAAAGAATTGGGTAGAGTCATGGCATAGAGAAATATGCACTTGGTATATGGCGGTGGCAATCTTGGACTAACGGGATACGTTTCAAGGGCCGTACAGGAAAGAGACAGTCAAGTTTTGGGAATCATCATAAAACCTTTGGTGGACGCAAATCTTATCTGACAATCAAATGGAGAAGAATGCATTGTGCCAGGTATGTTTGAACGACTTATTGAAATGATTAATTGTGCTGATGCTTTTATTACTTTGCCTAATGGCTTGGGCACGATGGAGGAAATATTCATGGTGATATCTTGGGCAAACTTGAACATACTCCAGAAACCAATTGGATTGTTTAACGTTGATGGATTTTTTGAATTTTTTTTGTGTTTTCTGAAGATGCCAGCTCGTAAAAGATATCCTCTTTACTACCAAAACAACCAATGATTTAATTGACCAACTCTTAGCCTTCGAACCAAAAATTGACCTTATCATTTCCAAGTTAAATTTGTCTGATAATGATCGTGGTAAGAAGCGTCGAATAAATCTAGATCTTAACCTTTAGTTTTCTTTATATATGTAGAATTCCACGCTAACTAGGTACTATCTTCTAAATTTTTCTTTTTATTTTTAAGACATTAGGGACAATGTCTCAATTAGGTTTGGGGGAGGGGATAATTGACTAGTATCTTGTTTGTTTGTGTTATATTAAAAAAATTGTTTTGATTTTTATGTTTTTTTTAAAAAAAATTGTTTTGATTTTTATGTTTTTAACTTGACTAACTAGGTGGAATGTGCTTGAGATAGCTGTGTAAGGAGTTTCCACTCCTGAGATGTATCTCAGCCTAATTCGTAACAAGATAATTTATGTTTATTTCCTTTTGAATTATTTAAATTCGTGAATTCTCCATAATATTGACTAAATTTGAACTTCATATGCTCATTTGACAGATATTATCAACATTGATGGTAACATACGAACATTGGTTGTATGTGAAAGTTTGTAATATTTAGTGCTCTAGTTTATTGGAAGAAGCACCTGAAAGCGTTGGAATAAAAAAATATGTATATATAAATAATTAACCATGATTTTACTTAGTAACCAGACGTCTTGCCTCATTAAACAGTGACTGTTCGCGTCAAACGGTAAAAGCCTGAGTTAAGAATAATAAAATTTGTACTTAGTATCCAGACATCTTGTATTAGTAAGCATTGATTGTTCGCGTGGAAAGGTAGAGCTTTTAACATCTGAGATCCAAGAAATTAAGTCTGTAGGGATGTCTTAACACCTAGTGCCCTAAAGCCAACTCGTTTGGGAGTCACTGAACCAAAGCTCGCTACAGAGATTAAAGATGTTATATTAAAAAAAAATTATACATAAAAATCAATTGCCAAAAATGTGTGAATTATTATATAACTTTAGGACACAAATATTACTCTATTTTCAACTAAACTTATGAATATTGTGGGCACAATGAATTGATTAATACCTTGTTAGTTGTGTATATAAAGAATGGTAAAAATAATCGAAGAATTTACTTATTTAGTAATTTAGAAAGAAAGAAAACAACTATTAACTTGGATAAGAATTTCACTTGTTTAGTTACTAACTTGTTTATATTTTTATTTTGTTTTGTGTGATTGATTATAATTTTGATTGACGTTTGTGGGTATCGTCACTGTAAGCCCTCACGAGACTACAACTCGTCCACTATGGACACTTAGGGGTTTAAAGGCTTATTACATACGCTAAATGCAACCGTGATCCCTACAAAAGTGGCTTAGGTTAATTTATTTTGAAGTTTTGTTTTATTTCAATTTGTTTTGTTGTTTTGGCTCGAGGAATAGAAAAATGTTAAGTTTGGGGTGTGATGAACGGAAAATATATCAATATTTACCACCCATTTTACTTAATATTTTGTATAGTTTCTCGAGTTTTATGAACGTTTTGATGTGTTTGTGTTTATTTTATAGATAAATAAAATATCGGGACTCACTAGACTCAAATCGGGGCTAAAACGGCGAAAAACAGATGAAATGGGCAAATGAGAAATTTATTGTTCACACGTCGTGGCGCCCAACCCTCAACGCGTCGCGACGTTCGGCGGCCAATAATTCATCTGCCGACACGCATCGTCGCTTGCATCATCACTGTAGCACGCGTCACGACGCCCAAGCCTCAACACGTCGCGACAACCTGGCAATAATTCAGTCTGTTGATAGCCATCATTTAATGTAACACGCAGAGGACTTGGTGCATCGCGACTTGCACCTGTTTGGAAGCCTATAAATAGTGACCGATACGTAATCACACGCGTATAACGCAGGCGCACATATCATTCGAGTAGTATAAAAAGTATCGATCCCACGAGGACTTAAACCTTTTGTTATCAATTTATGAAGTTAAATGTTTACAAGTATCTAATGGATTGATTGTTTGATTGGGTGGTGACTTTAAAATTAAAACAAGTAAATAAAATTGCTTGAAAATAGATTGAAGAAAATTCAAATTTATAAAACTATCCAGGGTTGTGAATCCTTCCAATATCTTTTTAAAATATGAAGTGGTCGTTTTACATTTGTGTAATATATTGGTTTATTAACCTGGAACACGAAATTATGTAAAAGCCTCTTCCGATGGTCAAATACAAATACCCAGTATAAGCCAATTAATCATATTCCTATTTTAACAAAGTTATCTGAATTTATTAAGATTAAGTTCCAATTATGGCTACCCCCACCGGACAGGTATATTCCTATACGGTAAGGAAATCTCTTAAAGGGTTATCTATCCTCAAGGAAGATCGTGGGCTATTAAGTCTAAGGTCTTAAACATAAAATCCCTTTTCCAAGTTCATTTTAAGTTTACCAGTTCAATTTTATTAATGGCCAGTTAATAAAAAGCATTAGGATTAAAGCTCAATAAATAAACCTCTATATTACCCAAACTGTAATTTAACCCCTAATAAACCGATGATATTGGATTTCATCACAACCCCAGATAACTGGCTTAGTTACGACACATATTTACGGGTAGTAAAAACTTAAATAAAATAAAAGACATAAAGTAAAATACTGAAAATTAAATGCTGAAAAGTAAATGCTGAAAGTAAATTACTAAAAAGTAAATGCTGAAGTAAATTGCTGAAAGTAAATTGCTGAAAAGTAAATGCTAAAAGTAAATTGCTGAAAAGTAATAAAGTAAAAGTACAATAAAAGAAAATGCTGAGGTAAAAGGATCCACTTTTATTACTTCTATTTTAGATATCTCCCTTAATATAATATATTAACTTTGCATGATAATTACCAACCAGCCATATAGGCGGTATCCAGATTAAGTCAAATTAATAATTAATTACCAACCGACCAATCAGACGGTATCCAGTTTAGTCAGGTTAAAACCAATTTAAATAATTACCAACCGACCAATATAGCGATATCCTCGTTAAGTCAGGTTTTAACTAGTTTATATATTATAATTAAGGGAGATTAATCTAAATATTAGTAATAAAAGTTTTACCTTTTACCCCAACAAAGGGGAGTTACCTCCTCATTACTGAAAAGTAAAAACTGAAAATTAAAGAAAGAAAAGTACTGTGCGTAAAAGTAAATTTCGGAAAGTAAAAAATGAAAAGTAAAGAAAAGAAAGTGCGAAAGCAGAAATTAACTACTGAAAGCTGTAAATAAACAAACAAGATACAATCTTCTTAGTATTCTTAAGGAATTCCTTAGAAGAAAGTATGAATTTACAAATGAAATGGCTTGGTATTTATAGGCAAAATTTTGCCTCCATCAAATCATCCACCAAATCCATTATTAATTGCTCCACTAATTGCTTATCAGCTTTGGTGGTGATTTGATAATTTTTATTATTTATTTATTAATTTATTTTTTTCTTGAAAATGATTGAAAATGACTTTAATAATACATACACAACACACTTCTAGATGGTTAATCAATTTCGGGCATGAAATCTTCAGAATTCGAAATTATTTTGTCTTGCAAAGTTGTAGATCTTTGAGCTTCTTTAATTTGGAACTTGAATCAGCTCAATCCGATATCGGAGTAAAAAGTTATGCCCAAAATACGACAAATGCGTAAAATTGGAATTTCCAAAACTGCACTTCGTTAAAACGCCCTTTCAAGTTTCCAATCTCCAAAATTAATATGTCAAGTCCAATTTTTACCCTATTTGACCCACATTTCGTCCTAAATGATTTCATTGTGTCCTAATATTATTTTATCTGTAAAATAAACTAAAACACATCAAAACGTTCATCAACCCGAGAAACTAAACAAAATATTAAGTAAAAGGGGCGGTAAATATTGATATATTTTTCGCTCATCACACCCCAAACCTAACATTTTGCTAGTCTCGAGCAAAAACAATAAAATAAAATATAAGAAACAATTAAAATTAAACTAAGCCACTTTTGTAGGGATCACGGTTGCATTTAGCATATGCAACAAACCTTTAACCCCTAGGTGTCCCTAGTGGACGAGTTATAGTCTCGTGAGGGCTTACATCAACGATACCCACAAATATTTTACAAAATTAAAAAGATAATAAAACTAATGCACACAAAAGTAAAAAGACAAGAGAAAATAGAATAAAGAAGTTAGTGACTAATAAGGTGAAACTTCTACTCCAAGTTACTAGTTGTTTTCTTTCTTTCCAAATTACTAAATAAGTAAATTCTCCGATTATATTTACCATTCTCCATATGCACAGTCGAAAAAATATTAAACAACTCATTTTTGCCACAACAGTCCCAAGTGTAGTTGATAAGAGAGTAATATTTTTGTCCTAAAGTTTTATTAGAATTCACACATTTTTGCAGCAATGGAATAGTTTTTTTCTGATTTTTCAGATTTTTTTTTCTTTGATTTTTGATTTTTTTTATTTATATACAATATCTTTCATCTATGTAGCAAATGTTAGGTCGGATGCTCCCAAACCAGTTGGCTTTAGGGCACCATGTGTTAAGACACCCCCACAGACTTAATTACTCAGACTTCAAATATATATATTTTTGCAACATCCTTGATCCATGTAGCGAGCTTTGGGCCAGTGACTCCAAACCAGTTGGCTTTATGGCACTAGGTGTTAAAACACCCTTACAGACTTAATAACTCGGACCTCAAACGTTTTTTTTTTACTCCATCACTTTTGGAGATGCTTTCTCCAATTAAACTAGAGCACTAATATTACAAACTTTTCAATTACAACTCATGTCCGTATGTTACCATGCATGTTGATAATACCTGCCAACTGAGCATATGAAGATCCATTTTAGTCAGTATTATGGAGAATTCACAAATTAAAATAATTCAAAAGGAAATAAACAAAAATTAACTTGTTTCGAAATAGGTTTTAGACACGTCTCAGGAGTGGAAACTCCTTACTCAGCTATCTTTAATGATTTCACATTTTTAGTCAAAATAAAAACACAAAAACGCAAAATATTTTTGTAATTTTTGAAAAATTTTCAAATTTTTTTGTATTTTTCGAAAAATTTTGGACTAAAAATAAAAACAACACACCACTAAAAACAAGATATTGATCAACTAATTCCCTCCCTCAAACCTAAATGAGACATTGTCCCCAATGTCTTAAACAATAGAAGAAGAGTTTAGAAGATAGTACCTGGTTAGCTGAAATTCTACACGAAAAGTTAAAGGTTAAGATCCAGATTAATCTGACACCTCTTACCACGATCGTCCTCAGACCAATTTATCATTGAATGGATAGGGTCAATTTATGGTTCATAGGCAAAGATTTGGTTAATTAGATCCGGAGCAGTTCTGGCTGTGAATAAGAGTTCTTTTAAAGGTTTTGACACGAACCCATTTCTCCGGGCATCATCAAGAAACACAAAAAGAAAATCATAAAATCCTTCAACGTTGTATAGTCTAAGCGGTTTCTGGTGTATGTTCAAGTTTGACCAAGATAATACTGTAAACATTTCCTCCAATGTACCCAAGCCACCTGGCAAAGCAATAAAAGCATCAGCACGGTTAATCATTTCTACCAGTCGTTCAGACATACCTGGCACAATTAGCTCTTCTCTGTTTGATGGTCCAATAAGATTTGCCTCCGCCAAGGGTTTTGGGATGATTCCCAAAACGTTACTGCCTCCCTCCTGTACAGCTTTTGAAACGATCCCCATTAGTCCAAGATTGCCTCCGCCATATACTAAGTGCATATTTTTTGTAGCTAAGACTCGACCCAATTCCTGTGCTGCTTCTACGTATTGTGGCTTAACACCAACACTAGTACCGCAAAACACACAGATGTTTTCAACTCGTCTTCTTGAGGTGGCTTCTATGTTTTACTCTGGATGTCTTCAAAAGTGCAATGATGAGTTGAATTTATAATACCTAAAAATGGTGAGTAAAATAATAGCACTAGTACCTTCCAAATGATAATTATTAGTTAAACAGTAAAATAAATCGTGATAGTAAAAAAGGTCTGGATCCTGTCGGAGAAAATAAAAGAAAACAACAAAACAAATTATAATTATTAGGAAAAGACAAAGAGATATAATATGTACAAGAAAAGTAGCGGCTTGATTGACGTCTATGCGTCAGGGAAAAGCTTCCCATCCAATTTTCTTATAATTTGGCAAATAGGGTATTTTTGAGTCAGATTCCCAAGACTTAACTGTTGTCTTTCTTTTTGGAATTGTGTATGTAATTTTCGAATAGCTATATAAACATATCCACTGGGATGCGTCTCAAGAGTCGAAGATATATTATCTACAGACTCCTTACTCAAGCCATCCCTAATGAATTTAATTTTTTCTTCGCGATTATCAGACACCATTCCTAAAGAACGACAACGAGTGTTGCAATTCCAGCGTGCACATTTGTAACAAACACCCATTTTCTTAGCTCTATGTTTCTTTACATAGGTACTTCTTCCAAATCCAGGCAAATAAGAATTACAGGAATCAGAATACTCACCTGTTAATCGGACCCGTGCTTCGATTACCCAACGAATGTCATTAGAAATATCATGGATCATCAGTAGTCTCATCCGTTCCAAGCGAGCTTTGTAGACTTTCATCAAAGATTTTTTAGGGAGAGAAGGAAATTGCTTATGAAGATTTTCGAGAATTTCTTCCATCCTGAAATGTCTTAATCTGCAAAAACTAAACACACAAAATTAAATCACACCAAATCACAATATATACATAAATTGCATGGGTTGCCTCCTTGGTAGCGCTAAGTTTAATGTCGTCAGCTAGACGAGACTTCTCGAACGTTAGCCTAGATCTGAAAGTATGACACTTTCTTTTTATCGCTCATATGATTCTTCCCAATAGTGTTTGATACGCTTGTTTTTAACCTTGAATGTTTTGTTAGAGTCGGGATCATGTATCTCAACGGATCTGTCTGGTAAAACCTTGGTGATCACAAATGGACCAGACCACCGTGATTTTGGCTTCCATGGGAATAATTTCACCCTTGATTTGTTTAACACTACCTTCTGCCCTGGTTCCAGTTGTATGCACACTAACTTCTCATCATGTATTTGCCTTGCCTTTTCTTTGTACAATTTGGCATTCTCAAAAGGATATAATGACCGACCCATGTCAATATATCTAGACCATGAATAATTTATATTCGAGAGATGCGTGATACTTCTCAACACCATTTGCAACTCTTGCAACTATATCACCATGGTTGTAACTCTCGGGTCTTTACTAATTTCATATAAGGTTCCGAGTAAAACTCGAAATCTCTAACTCTTAAAGTAATCTAACTCTTAGATTTACAATATATAAAATAAAGTAAGATTTTTACCATATATAAAAATAAATAATCATGATAAAATAAATATTATATTGCATAAATATCAAATATTCATACAAAAAGTGAATGGTGTTCGATCACCATTTCCAACAGCATCATCAAAATTCATCTTGAGAATATGTCGCTAACAGAAAGAAGATAGATTTAAGTGAATATTATGGAAAAAATTTGATCTTAATCTTAATATTTTTTTTAAGTAATCTTGTGTATTTATATTCACCAATCACTTTAGTTTTAGTCTAATTAATTTCTATTCTATCATTCTCTCTTGAAATCGCTAATATAAATAAGATTAGGATTGATATAACTTTAATAATCAGTATTAATAAAAAAAAATACTTATGGAAACTATATCTTTATATAGTGAACTTCACATAGAAGCTAGTCTCCAAAACCAACCTAGATGAAAATATATTCTTTCCATGCTTTTCAGTTTTCAGGTTTGGGCAGGTACTATGTTCCCCATTAATTTATAATGCTGCCGTCCTGTGTAATCTTGGGGGCAACGTTGCTTGTAAAATGACACCATTGGCCCTAAAAAAACACCATATCCTTTAGAGTGCTGAGAGAATGGGGTACAGTTTTTTTTCCTCATCAAACGAAAAGATTTTATTAAATAAACTAACTGTTACTCACAAAATGAGGTAAAATATCTGGTGGGATTAAATTTAAAGTTATACTAACTGTGATGGACGATGGATTGGGCAAATGGTCTCGGATGGGAGTGTATAATATCATATTGAAGCTTTTGACAGAAGGTGTAAAAAAAAAAGAAGCTATTATTGCTGTGAGGTCCATCAGTTTTTGGTCAAATTTAGTTGTTTAGTGCTTCGAAAATTGTCTTAAATTATTTCTTTTATTTTTCACAAGACTTGTTGAATTCTTCTTATTATTTCTTTGCTAAGTCGATTTTAAGAGTGTGTTTCTATTCAGTGTTAAACAAATTAATGGTAAACTAGCTCAAGTCAGCTTTAAATGTCAAATCCTTAGTTTGGTTTTAATTTCCATAGGCAATTTCAGAACATAATGCTTTTACAAAATCACCATACCAATCAAAACTAGCTAGATTCACCATACCCATAAAAACTAGCTAAATTAAAGTTATATTGAAAGATAAATATATCAAGTTGGGAGGAATATTCAATAAGATTTGAAAAACCCTTTTTTTCTTTGTATAGAAAACAAAGAATGGGTTCAATTTCTATCATACAAGAATCAGCAATCATTGGCCTATTTATGCCAAATTTGCTTAATGGGATACACTTTTTATCACCTCCATCCCTTGGAAAAAAATGGTGACCATAAAGGATTTTTGAATTTTCTTTTACAAGTAAATTATTATTTTTGAATGAATGATCTCGGTAACTATAGTATCATATCAAGATTTTACGCCCCAACTAGGTTTGTACCAAAAGCTTTACTAAATCATATGCAATAGTATAGAGAAAGTATTATTCATCATAAAAAAAAATAAAAAATAAAAAAAGGAGTTCAGTGCATTACAAAATAGAAAACAAAGGACCTACCCTATGAAAATAAAGAAAAATGAAGGTACGGATCTCGTTAAAATCTTATTATTAATATGATGGTGTGGGACAAGGAATGAATCACACTCCAACCATGAATTCGGCCAATTCTTCAAAGAAGTTTGCTCAATAACAATAATAGCTCTCATGATTTTTGCAAAGTAAGTGTTGTAAATTCTCTAAATATATAGTATTTGTGTAGGAGAGTCATGTCCTTTGGATTGTGTTTTATGGGAAAGACACAAATATGTAGGGACATGTCCTCTAATTTGGATAGATGAGACTCTAGGCCTCAAATGGCATAAAGGAGATGGTATAACCCTTGGGAGGGTGACACCCCACACCAAAGGGTGCCCTCAAAGACACCCTTCTATGCCTATAAATTAAGAGGCCTTCAATTCATTTGGTATAAAGAAAAAATAAGTCCCATACATGGTCATAGAGTGTCCTTTAAGAAAAAGAGAGTTTCCACCATTGTCTTACTTCAAGATCTTGTGAAAGGAGTGCCCATTTTCAAAGAGGAATCCAAGTGATCCTAGGAGAACATTAGCCACAAAACAATCTGTAGAGCACCGAGACGGGGTTAAAAGTTCTTAAGGACAGATGCAACTTGACTTGGACCAAGTTGATCATCATCTTCAAGTTTCCAAGTTTTTCTAAAGTCTAATAGTTTATGTTAAATTGGCATGTTAGTGTAGATTTGATTTCCATTGTTCTATTATGGTTTTGAATGATTAAGATTTGTTTGATGCATGTTAATTTTGCTTAATGACACTAATTATACCAACAATCTCAAGAACTTATTACCTTAAGTGTTGTTAGATGAGAATTTGTATGTGTTTATGGCCATTTTTCTGGAAAAATGTATTATGTGCATGAAAAATACGCAAGAGCGTTCGCACTCCTGACGAATGCGTAGGTAAAAATTCAGATTTTTTGTAATCTCGTTCGAACGCATCTTCAAACGCAACTCGAACGCAAGTCTTATGCCAAAGAACATTTGAACTCGTATTCAAATGCAACACGAATGTAAACTCTCTGGAACATTTCGTTCGAACGCGTTTTCGAATTCTACACGAACGTGAAATCACTGGATAGTTTCGTCCGAACGAAGAAACGAACTTGATACTAACAAAATTAATCCTGAAATTACATTTAGATTAAAATAGACTGATTAATTTATATTATCATAGTATTAACTGAGTAAAATCATATATTGTATTACAATAAACTTGGTAGTGTAGATTTAAGTTAATATTAGGGTGTTCAATTATCACAAGCATATACATAGTGATAAAGTTGAAATTTAATTGTGTGTTGCATATTTGGTTGAGAATTAAAAGTGTAATTTTATACACGTAATTCCGTCCAAGCTTGATTGATTAATACACATATACACATATAAATCTACACATATCTTATTGTGAATTGAAGTGTAATACTAGGTTTGAATGTCTAAGTTATTCTATTGAGAAAGTGTTTAAAGGATATTCTGTCAAAAAAGCGATAAGAGCCTAAGTGGGCAGAGATTTAAGTGGTTACTCTAGACCCCCATCGTCCTATGAGAATATTCCTTTATTTTCTTACCATAAGAAACCTTAGTCGTAAATTCAAGGACTTGTGTTATTTGGTACTACTGTCCAATATAACAACGAGTGGATTCTTAGTATATCACTTAAATAAGATCATTCGTTTGATCATTGTGCAATTTATCTTTTGTAGACTTATTGATTACTGTTGGTTTTCCCAGTTACACATGGCTAGCGAAAATATCACATTACCGGTCGGTCATAGAGAAAAACCGGAATAATTTGGTGAAGCAAACTTTAAACAATGGCAAAGAAAAATGTTGTTCTACCTGACAACGCTGCAGTTGGCTAAGTACCTCAAATATCCTCTGGGTCATGTGGAGGGAGAAACAGAAACAGTTAAACAACTGCGAGAAGAGACATGGTCGTCAGGCGAATTCTTGTGCAAGAACTAAGTACCTCAAGGGAGGACTTGACAATACCCTGTACAATGTGTACCAATGTATGATTTCTGCAAAGATTCTCTAAGAATCTCTCGAGAAGAAATAAAAAACCGAGGATGCGAGGTAGAAGAAATTTATCGTGGGTAGTTTCTTGTACTAAAAAATTGCAGATTCAAGAACAATAATGTCTCAATTGGGTAAACTATAATTGATCATGTTGGGGTTTTTTGGGCCCGGGCGCAGCGGAACCTCGCGTTCAAGTGAAATCGTAATTTTAAAACTTTTTAAATTACCGAATGAATTATTCAATATCTAATATGAATAATTCATTCATATTTCAAATAAATATATTTATTCGATATCAAATAACGACATAAATAGTTAAGGAACGTCGCGGAATTTTTACGAAAATATTTTTCCGTAAAATGACATAAAATGCTTTTTTGACCGAATCGACCACCCAATACACATAAAGGCTGCCCAGGTCAGCCCCAACAGTATTAGGGGAGTTCATGGGCTGCCCGAACAGCGACAAATTCACTGTTTGGGCAGCCATCACCCGGTTGGCTCAAAAGTCACCCGATAATGACGTTTTTTTTACTGTTTTCGCTTATTTCAACTCTGAAATAATTTCCGGAAATTGTTCTAACACCCAAAATACATCCAATATATTTATATGACATATTTTAATCACCATATGAACAGTATTTCCAGATCTGATCCAGAATCAAAAATATCAATTTTTCATGCTTAAAATCAATTTTTCAACATTAATCTAATTATTCTTAACACCAACCAAAGTCACCACAAATGAACCACCCAAGAATAATTCTAGGCATTACAAGAGTGGTCATAACACTCTATAATGGCAACATATCATCAAATGATCAAATTGAATAAATATTACAATAATATTATCCAATTCTACTTCACACATGCAATAAGCTTCCAAATCCATCCTCCAAAACCAAAAGCCCCAAATTTATAGAAAGAAATAAACCCTATATCTCACTAGATCTTCAAGAAACAAGAAACAAGAAACAAGATTTCTATGCTTTAGGGATTTGTAGAATTACCTTTAATCTTGTAATTCCTTAAGCATTTTTCTTGATTTTCTTCATTTCACAACTTGGATCATCAAGAAATAATTTCCCCCTTTTTAAATTCAAGTTGCTGACTTTGGATGGGCAAAATTGTCAATTTCCCAAATTTAATCCAATTAAATTAAATCAAACTTTATGTTAGCAAATAAAATTTGCACTCCTAAAGTTGATTAAACCATGCCAGGTGTACAAATAATAATTAAACATATTGCATAAAATTTTTGTAATATGGATATTCGTTAACTATTCAAATATACAATATTTAAATATCTAAATAATCAATTAATAAAATTATTATAATATATGTATTTTTATTTACATTAAATAACAAATACATATAATAATGACATGTGTCAAAGTCTCATTTAACAATTAATTAATGTGTATCTAATCGAATTATGTATCAAATACAAATACATAATAATTACGATTGACCAAAAATGCCCTTATACATGTGTTTTCATTTAACCATTTAAACGATTCGAATTAACTCATTTAATCCGTGAAGTATTATGAATAATCTGTATTATTCAAAACGCGTTGCCGAAGTGTTCAACGAATACACTTCATATTGTGGAACTCTCTAAGTTTTGGTTTATCCGTCACGAAATCTAATTTCGTGTCAATAATTCACCTACTCATGAATAATGACGACCACGGATAATCTCGCTAAACTATGCAAGTCGAGGTCATTGTATACGTATAATCCCTCTGTCACAGGCTATCCATATTATATCTGGGAAATAGATAAGAACGTCAAATTCATTTGGTATAATATAGTCGACTTTCAAATTTACGATCTCTAAATAACACTCTGAACTGATTTCCGAAGTTATACCACGGCCATTGATTTACTAGATCGCAAACACGTGCATGATGCTTATACCTTGTACACAGGACTGACTGATTCTATCTTGATACGCACAGGATATCATGAGCATCAGTCCACATCCAACGAACAGGTGGAGTTTTGATCTAAATAGATCGGTGACGTGACTGCCATCAAAGTGTGGAGGATAACTCATATATCCACAGTGGTATCTCAAGTCAAATGACCACTATGCTTCCTTAACTCGAGAAGATTCCTATTGACGTTGGTGTACCATCTATTAGGAAATCTTCAGTGAGTCGTTCAGTGTTTATCAAATAAACATCTACATGTCTATACGAGTATCCCGAGACTCATGGTTTTTTGGGATAAACCATCGGACCAAGTCACGATATACGACATGTACTGGTCTCAGCGGATTTTACTAACCGACCCATGTTAGAAAATCTTGACCAAGAACTTTATTTAAGGATATGCAACTTATAGTGATGATTCCCAATGTCAATTACAAACTATGTTGTAACTGCGCACTACGTTGTAAATCCTAGGGTCTTTGTCTAATATACACGTATCACTAAATCAGATCTAGTTTCAATCTAATCATAATTAGATATCTAATCGTAATTAAATAAGTAATATTATTCAAAAATGAATTGTTTGTATTTATGAATCGAACATAAATACGATCTAAATTGGCATTCTGAGCATCAATCCTAACAATTTCTCCCACTTGCTCTAGTGCCAATCCACGGTATCATATACACATCTCAATGTGTATCACATACTTATGGCCCTCAAGAGCTCACCTAGCACTCAAGAGGTAGGCAACAACAAGTAACCCCGCTTTGACAAATTAAGTTTGTCCAACAAACCCAAGTATTTTCCTTAGCCAACATCATTCATATTTTATAGAACCCAAGTTCTTCATCAATATGACTCAAATGCGATATTAATACTATGTAATAGCTATTAGATTGTCTATGTATTTTGAGATCAAATCCAAAACACTATGAGACAACCGCAAGCACAACACTAACATAAAAACTTCTAATCTGTTAGGTCACTACGCAACTTCAAAAGTCAATACTTCATAAGTTGCAACAAATTCCACTAATACAGTAGAATCAACCGTGACACTCTCACTGCATCTTTTCTGACTTTATATGACATAGACCATCTAATGTCATAATTAGACTCAAAACTAATCTGACCCTAATACTTGTGGATTATATTCTCCATGAATTAGAAACTCATTCTTAATATCTCAAAGATCACAAAGAACATGTTTCAAGACACATCCTATGGTCTACATCATATCAAAATAACTCGTAACAATTACAATTAAATTGATATCTTCAATCGCACATAATATAGTATTCATTATGCCATCATCATATGATGCATCAGGTTGACTAGACATTCTAATCAATTTCTTTGTCGATAAAAGAATCGTATTTACGAAAGATTAATACTATATATAAGAGACACATTAACTGTCAAATAGTTATACTACCTGTCATACAAATAGTCTTGTTGTGTCCTTTATTAGATCATATCTAATGCACGACTAATGGGAGTTTCTCACAAGTCTCTTGTTTTACATCATATATAACATTTTATATCGAATATAACAAAGACTACTCCTACTTCATTCACGGAGAAAATAAGACTTAGGTTATAAACATCTCATTATTACATTAATAATGATAATGTCGTTATGATATATAACACTAGAAAGAAATTTGTACGCTCCCAATGACCCTATTATCAAAAATGTATTCTCTATGCTTTGATAAAATTAGATAATCTAACTGTATCAAAATTATAGAACACAGATTTTCGGAAAGCTTAACTGAGTTTACAATAAGTTCTATAAGCTAGTATATCAAACTGTGATCTTAGCATAATACAAGCTCTAAGGCCATTCTAGAATGAACTCTTTAAACAAAGAAACCACAATGGATATCTCATTCGAAGAAATCATTCAGGAACACCACTTTGCATTCTTTATCCAAAATACATTGTTTAATATCAAAATTAACCAACAAATATTTAATTGTTCAATCAGTGCGACTACAGGCAAGTTTTCTTAGAATCTACAATAGATCACTAAGTATAACTTTTCTCACTGTCATACTATAAAGGTCAAACCTTTAACAAGCTCACTTTGCTTTTGCTGCGCAAATAATTTACACATTTTATGAATGATTCATAACGAAAGCTTAATCAAGTTCAAAACTTGATCGTAGTAAGCTATGAACAATCTTAGATCTATGGTTCAATGCTAATTTCCGAAATCGATATCAAATATTGCTCCCATTATAGGATAATTTTCTTCAATAAGAAAACAATAGAATCATTAAGTGTCAAATACTTTACAAATGATTCTAACATCCTATTGGACTTATATAGAAGATATCGTAGGGTCATTTCATCTAATTAATTATGTAGTTCCATTTTAGTTTATCACTCTCACATTTGACTTCTATAAGTCAAGTCTTTTCTACAATCATTAACATCTGATGTTATTTATCAAGTAATGAGACAATTTTATTACTCGGGATCGTAGAAAAGATATTCTATCAAATAGAATACAATATTCTATTAAATATAATAAATGATAAACTTTTACTTGTACCTCTGAGGCGTAAGTACTTTCAATTATATAACCATTATACAAAAGAAATATTCAAATCTCAAACTTTTCAAGATTCGAATTTTCTACTTATACATATCATAAACATAATTGTAGAAACTAATGGAACAATAATTAAAAGGATGAATTAGTGTAACTGGAGCATAACCCCAAGAGTATTGAAAACCAATTCGGTAACACTCAATATCAAAATAATCAAATCATATTAGATTCGATTTCTCCCACTGACCAATTCCATCACGATGGAACCGTAGAAGAATAATATCGAGTAAGAATCATATTCATTGAATAACCTTAGAACTAATTACCATAAATTCATATGTTTGATCATATCAAACATCTTTGAACAATTCAAAGACTAACGATGAATTTTAAAGATATAATTTTCAATACTTCAAATAGAATATCTTTGAGCCATTCAAAATATTCTATCCGCGTTTCATCAGAAACATATTGAAAGTTCTCAAACCATTCAAGACGTTCAATATATATTCTTTTAGAAACATGTAACTAAGTCATGACAATTCATTAACTAAGTTACGAAGTAAAGAAAACTATCCATGGCAATTTATAATTCATTAAACTACATACTTCCAAAGTATTAGTTTAATAAATCTGTGGTCTAATGACGATCATTGGTTAAATGAGATTTAATCACATCCTAAATACAATATTCATTAAATGGATAAAGATATATGGTGTGATCTTGTATCAGACCATCCTTTACCATACAGAATAAGCATCTAATTCTTATATGATAAAATCTCATAAAGCATTGTTCTAAGTTATTTAGTTAACCGAATATTTTTCTTAATGTTTATCTCTTCGAAAATGACACTACTAGTCATATTAAAATATGTAACAATTATTTATAAAGAACAAGTAATTATCCAATAGTTAGAAGTTCTGATATCAAATATCAAAATAATCATTAAACATTATTTTAAATAACTAGACGGGAGATCTGGTATCCAATACCAATAGTTGTCGTATTGTGAGAATCAATATTCTCTATACACAACTATACACATTTCATTTCTTTAGCTTTATAATTTGCCTTCAATTATTCACAACAATTGCAAATAATTGATTAGCAAATTGTGTCAAACACACGACTTCTGAAAGTCACTTCAGCCAAGAAACGTCATTATAAGATAAACAAATACCTAATGGAGTTTTCTTAATGCCAGTCAAGAATCTCGAGACATGAACTAATTCATGTCAATTCTTACTGTACAAGAAACTATTATCTCTAGACAATTATATCCTAAAACAGATATCTATTTAGATTACTTATCGTGACTTAGTAACTAAGTCACTAACCATCTTGATTTTGAAGAAAATCAGAATAACAGTTCCTGATGGTTTTGACTAATCTAACAATATATAAGTCTACTAATATTCTAGAACATATTCTAGAAACACGCAACCATAAGTAAAGTCAGAAAACATATTCAAATAATATACATGCAGTGGATTAAAAGTATATTTCTATCAACAATATAGAATAAAGGAAAACAAAAGTAGTAATTTCCATAAAATTACGCACTGCCTTAGTTATGGATTTTTAACCCAGCAGTGTCTCCCACTACTTTACGTAATACCGTAATCCCCAATGGAAAACGGGAATTCAATAATTAAATTGAATTCCATAGTGAGAGTATGACCCCATGAATATATTTCGACTCACAGCTTTCGCACGATCTCGCCTACGTATATTCATTAGGTAGACAACTCATTGTCAATCACACTTATTGTGACTCCTAATTTTTATCCTGACCATATCTCGTTATGACAGCTTTGGCACGTTCACAAGAAGGCGTATCAAGGCTTCACTAGCCAATGACAAACTCAAGCTACCAATGTAGTCCTGACAGCTTTGCACGTTCAGGATTTTCATTTTCACTTGATTTTATCTAGTATCAAATATACATCCGGCATGGATAAAATTCTATCAACTACACCCCACTGCTTTGGCACGATCTCGGATGCAGCCATAGAAAGATACCCATAAACCGTATTGAAACATGCATCCAATACAAGTTACTTTACAGCCTTATTTAAGCGGGGATATTCCTCAAGGAAGCATTGTTCTACATCATATACAGAATTTTAATCTAGATCATTTTCTAAACAATTCAATTCTACCTTTAGAAAACATAACTTAACTTAACTATTAATTTTTCGTTACGTTTCCTTTTAGCGTAGAACCGAAAAGTCAATAAATATATAGATTACATGTATGTGCAAACATCAAAATTGGATTATATATCATATATCAAGCATGACTAATGTAATGGATGAAGGATCAGACCTGCTCTGATACCATTTTTGTTGGGGTTTTTGGATGCGGGTGCAGCGGAAGCTCGCGGTTTATGTGAAATCATAATTTTAAAACTTTTTAAATTACCAAATGAATTATTCAATATCCAATATAAATAATTCATTCATATTTCACCTAAACATATTTATTCGATATCAAATAACGACATAAATAGTTAAGGAATGTTGTGAAACTTTTACGAAAACGTTTTTTTTTCGTAAAATGGCATAAAATACGTTTTTGACCGAATCGACCACCCAATACACATGAGGGCTGCCCAGGTCAGTACCAATAGTATTAGGGCAGTTAATGGGCTTCCTAAACAGTGAAAAATTCACTGTTTGGGCAGCCGTCACCCGGTTGGCTCAAAAGTCACCTGGTAACGCCGTTTTTCGCCGTTTTCGCTTATTTCAACTCTGAAATAATTTTCGGAAATTGTTCTAACACACAAAATACATCCAATACATTTATATGACATTATTTTCATCACCATAGGAACAATATTTCCAGATCTGATCCAGAAGCAAAAAATATCAATTTTTCATGCTTAAAATCCAATTTTTCAACATTAATCTAATTAATCTTAACACCAACCAAAGTCACCACAAATGAACCACCCAAGAAAAATTCTAGGCATTAAAAGAGTGGTCATAACTCTCTAGAATAGTAACATATCATCAAATGATCAAATTGAATAAATATTACAATAATATTATCCAATTCTACCGCACACGTTCAATAAGCTTCCAAATTCATCCTCCAAAACCAAAAGCCCCAAATTTATAGAAAAGAATAAACCCTAGATCTCACTAGATCTTCAAGAAATAAGAAACAATATTTCTGAGCTTTAGAGATTTGTAGAATTACCTTTAATCCTCTAATTTCTTAAGCATTTTTCTTGATTTTCTTCATTTCCTAAGCTTTAGGGATTTGTAGAATTACCTTTAATCCTCTAATTCCTTAAGCCTTTTTCTTGATTTTCTTCATTTCACAACTTGGATCATTAAGCAACAATTTGAGAGTTTTAAGAAGATGTTATTCGGCTATAGAAGCCATGAGAAGAAGAAAAGAAAATTTTCCCCTATTTAAATTTAGGTTGCCGACTTTGGAGGGGCAAAATTGTCAATTTTCAAATTTAATCCAATTAAATTAAATCAAACTTTATGTTAGCAAATCAAATTTTCACACCTAAAGTTTAATTAAACCATGCCACATGTACAAATAATAATTAAACATATTGCATAACAATTATGTAGTATGGATATTATTTAACTATTCAAATATTTAACATTTAAATATCTAAATAATTAATTAATATAATTTTTATAATATATGTATTTTTATTTACATTTAATAACAAATAAATATATTAATGACATGTGTCAAAGTCTCATTTGACAATTAATTAATGTGTATCTAATCGAATTATGTATCAAATACAAATACACAATAATTACGATTGACCAAAAATGCCCTTATGCATGTGTTTTCATTTAACCGTTTAAACAATTCGAATTAACTCATTTAATCCGTGAAGTATTATGAATAATCTGTCTTATTCATAACGTGTTGCCCAAGTGCTCAACCAGTACACTTTATATTGTGGGACTCTTTAAGTTTAGGTTTATCCATCATGAAATCCAATTTCGTGTCCATAATTCACCCACTAATGAATTATGACGACCACAGATTGAGGTCATTGCATACGTATAATCCATCTGTCACAAACTATCCATATTATACTTGGGATATAGATAAGAACGTCAAATATGTTTTGTATAATATAGTCGATTTTCAAATTTACGATCTCTAAATAACACTCGGAACTGATTTCCGAAGTTATACCACGGCCATTGATTTACTAGATCGCAAACACGTGCCGGATGCCTATGCCCTATACACAGGACTGACTGATTCTATCTTGATACGTACGGGATATCATGAGCATCAGTCCACACCCAACGAACAGGCGGAGGTCTAATCTAAATAGACCAGTGACGTGAATGCCCTCAAAGTGTGGAGGATAACTCATATACCCATAGTGGTATCTCCAGTCGAAGGGCCACTATGCTCGCTTAACTCGAGAAGATTCCTATTGACGTTAGTGTACTATCTATTAGGAAATCTTCAGTGAGTCATTCAGTGTTTATCAAATAAACACCTACATGTCTATACGAGTCTCCCGAGACTCATGGTTCATTGGGATAAACCATCGAACCAAGTCACGATATACGACATGTACTGGTCTCAGCAGATTTTACTAACCGACCCATGTTAGAAAATCTTGACCAGGAGTTTTATTTAAGGATATACAACTTATAGTGATGCTTTCCAATGTCAATTACAAACTATGTTGTAACTGCACACTACGTTGTAAATCCTAGGGTCTTTGTCTAATATACACATATCACTAAATCAGATTTTGTTTCAATCTAATAATAATTAGATATCTAATCGCAATTAGATCGAATATGTGTATAAAAGACAAGATGTAGTACCATTAAATAAGTAATATTTTGGAAAAAGGAATTAATCGTATTTATGAATCAGACATAAATATTATCCGGATTGGCACTCTGAACACCAACCCTAACAGATCATTCATGAAATATTGGATGAAGGAATGAAACTCAGCGAGACGTTTCAAGTTGCCACAATCATTGAAAAGTTGCCTCCATCATGGAAGTACTTCAGGAGCTATCTGAAATACAAAAAGAAGCAGATGAGTCTTGAAAACCTTGGAGTTCGATTATGGATCGAAGAGGACAACAGAAAGTCCGAGAAGGCCGACTAATAAACTATGGAGTCTAAGGCCAACATCATCGAGGGTGGAAAGGGTAGCAAAAAGAGAAAGAACAGTGGAGCTGATTCTTCCCAAGCAAATAAGAAGTTCAAGGGGAAGTGCTACAACTGTGGAAAAAGTGGTCATATAGAAAAGGACTGCAGAAATAAGAAGTCTCAGGACAAAGGCTGGAAAAAGAAAAATGAGGCTCATGTCACTGAAGATGACCAGCTAACTGATGAGATCTCATAAATGAACCTCTCAGCAGTTGTAACAAAAGCCAACTTGGTTGGGAATCCGAGAGAATGGTAGACACCGGGGCTACTCGTCATATATGTGCTGATAACAAGATGTTTTCCTCGTATCAGAAGGTCGATAGTGGCGATCATCTGATAATGGGAAACTCATCTACCTCTAGAGTGGTTGGATAAGGCACAGTGGTTCTGAAGATGACATCTGAAAATGAGCTTACAATGAAGAATGTTCTGCATGTTCCTGATATTCGGAAAAACTTGGTCTCAAACTCTCTCCTTAGCAAGAATTGCTTTAAGCTTGTATTTGTTTCAGAAAAGTTTGTACTGACCAAAAATGATGTTTATGTAGGAAAATGATACCTCACTAAGGCCTTTTCAAGTTCAATGTAATGACAGTAAATCGACACAGTGGTAATAATAAAGCTATTTCTTCCGCTTATATTATTGAGTCATAAAATATATGGCATTGGAGGTTAGGACATGTTAATTATAATACGATGCGTAAATTAATTAACATGGACCTTATAACTAATTTCGCAATTGATAACCAACATAAATGTAAGGCATGTGGAAGTAAAAATTCATAGAGCATCATTTCATTCCATAGAACAAAGTTCTGAACCCTTGGAACTTGTACATTCTGATGTGTGTGATATGAATATTGTGCAAACAAGAGGCGGTAAAAAGTACTTTGTCATTTTTATCGATGATAGCATTACTGCTCCTTATTCACCTCAACAGAAAGGATTATTGAGCGCAAAAATCAAACATTGAAGGAAATGATGAACACGATGTTGACAAGCTCTAGTTTACCCCAG
Source organism: Zanthoxylum bungeanum (assembly GCA_019454045.1). Taxonomy (NCBI): domain Eukaryota; kingdom Viridiplantae; phylum Streptophyta; class Magnoliopsida; order Sapindales; family Rutaceae; genus Zanthoxylum; species Zanthoxylum bungeanum. The sequence continues at coordinate 3,196 of SKCR01011016.1, read as the reverse complement.
AACTTGTGGGGGAACCCTTACTTTCTGCCAACTACGTTCTGAACAAGCTATCTCACAGAAGATTTGACAAGCCACCATATAAGTTGTGGAAAGGTCACGTACCTTCCTACAAATATATGAAAGTGTGGGGGTGTCTTGACAAAGTAATGGTTCCTAAACCTAAGAAGGTTAGAATGTGACAAAAATTGTTGATTGTATATTCAGTGGATATGCTCGCAACAGTAGTGCGTATTGATTCTTAGTACATAAGTCTGAAATTCCTGACATCAATTTGAATATGATAATTGAGTCAAGGAATGTGACATTTTTTTAAGAGACATTTCCTTGTAAGGAAAGATAAAGAATATAGTCTCTCAAAAGAACTATTGATACTGTCAAAGACAGTGATCAGGTTGACCAAGAGTCAGATCAACATGAAAATATTATGGCAATTGAACCTAGACGTAGCAAAAGTGCTAGAATGTCTAAGTCATTTGGTCCCAGTTTTCTGACATACTTGTTGGAAAATGAGCCTTAAAACTATAAAGAAGCAATGTCTTCATCGGGGGCACCTTTGTGGAAAGAGGTTATCAATAGTGAGATTGATTTCATCCTATAAAACCATACTTGGGAGTTGGTTAATCTTCCTACAGGTTGTAAGCCACTGTGCTACAAATGGATATTCAAACAGAAGATGAAACCGAATGGATCAATAGATAAGTATAAGGCAAGACTTGTTATAAAAGGTTATAGATAAAAAAAAAAAGGTCTTGATTACTTTGATACATATTTAACAGTGACTCGTATCATGTCAATAAAAATGATCATAGCCATAACAACTATATTTGATCTTGAAATACATCAAATTGATGTAAAGACGACATTCTTAAATGGTGAACTAGATGAAGAGATTTACTTGGAACAACCAAAAGGTTTCAATGTTCCTGGACAATAACAGAAGATGTACAAACTTGTAAAATCCTTATACGGATTAAAAAAAAGCACCTAAACAATGGCATGAAAAATTTAACAAATAGATGTTGTCAAGTGGGTTCAAAATCAATGAGTGTGATAAGTGTGTATACACCAAATCAACTTAAAAAGGTTATGTCATTGTGTGTCTTTACATAGAAGATATGCTGATAATTGGTAGTAATCATGAGATGATTCAGTCTACTAAGAAAGTATTAACCAGTAAATTTGATATGAAAGATTTAGGAGTAGCTGATGTGATCTTAGGAATTAAGATTTCTAGAACATCATAATGATATATATTATTTTAGACTCATTATGTTGAGAAGATACTTGAGAAATATTATAAAGGAGATCTAAATCATGTGGACCTAACTCTTCATTTATCAAAGAATACTGACTCAAGCGTATCACAATTAGAGTATTCGAGAATCATCGGAAGTCTGATGTATCTCAAAAATTACACACGACCTGATAACGCTCAAGCTTTAAACAGGCTTAGCAGATATACGAGAAATCCAGGACATAACCAATGGAAAGTCATAGTAAGAGTTTTGAGGTATCTGAGAGAAACTTCAAAATATGGTCTGTATTATACGAGATATCCTGCTGCTCTAGAAGGGATACAGCGATACTAACTGGATATCTGATACATTGGATTCCAAATCTATGAGTGGATTTGTTTTCACACTTGGTGGTGCAGCTGTGTCATGGAAATCCTCGAGGCAAAAATGTATTGCCCAGTCTACTATGGAATCAAAATTCATAACATTAGACAAAACAGCGGAAGAAGCTGAATGACTTCGAAATTTCCTAGAGGATATTCCTAATTGGCCCAAACTAGTGCTAGCGATAAGCATACACTGTGATAGTCAATAGGCTATTGGGAGAGCCCAAAATACAATGTATAATTATAAGTCTCGACACATACATGCAGACATAATACCATGCGACAACTACTCTCAAGTGGCATAATCTCGATCGATTATGTCAAATCAAAGGAAAACCTAGCGGATCCACTTACTAAAGGTTTACCTAGAGAGCAAGTTGAGAAGTCATCAAGGGGAATGATCTTGAAGCCTATATATTAAGAATTGTCACTATGGAAACCCAACCTAGCTAACTGGAGATCCCAAGATCTAGGCTCAAAAGGGACAACTGAAACTTTGTGCAATTCAAGCAAACACTGTAGAGTTTTATACTCTTTCCCATTCTTGTACTGCCGCAGAGTGTTGTCTTTCAAAGTTATGATAAGATAAGGCTTTTAATGATCACTATATTATGAGAAGAGTCCTAATGGGGGTAAAGACTGATTACCTCTTATAGTAGATCACCTACTTCAAGTAAGAAGTGAGGTCGTTCCATGGGAGTTTTAAAGGCTGAATTCCCTAAAGGACTTGATGAATCTAGGACCAATGTTCATGGTCGAAATGAACACAACCGTAGAACGGGAAATGGTCAAAGTAAAGTTGTGTGTTGGTAATTGCCTTGGTTTACACCAACGGCAGAACAGTTCAAGACTGTGGGTCACTGGTTTTCCAAGTAAACCTGAGTGTCATTCACTATGAAAGGTTCAAGGAAAAAGCTACCTATTTCGATGCAGCTTTATTTCACGAAAACTCTCTTAAGTGTCTGCGTTTATATTTAGAGAATTGTGGGGGATTGTTGCAAATTCTCTAAATATATAGTATGTGTGTAGGATGGTCATGTCCCTTGGGTTGTGCCTTATGGGAAAGACACAAACATGTAGGGACATGTCCTCTAATTTGGAAAGATAAGACTCTGGGCCTTAAAAGGCATAAATGAGAGGGGTATAACCCTTGGGAGCCCACACAAAGGGTGCCCTCAAATGCACCCTTCCATGCCTATAAATTAAGAGGCATTGAGTTAATTTGGTATAAAGAAAAAATGAATCCCATACATGGTCTTAAAGTGTCCTTTAAGAAAAAGAAAGTTTCCACAATTGTCTTAGTTCAAGATCTTGTAAAAGGAGTGCCCATTTTCCAAGAGGAATCCAAGTAATACTGGGAGAATAATAACCAAAAAACCATCCGTAGAGCACCGAGGTGGGGCTAATAAGTTCTTAAGGATAGAGACAACTCGACTTGGACCAAGTTGATCATCATCTTCAAGTTTCCAGGTTTTTCTAAACTCTAATAGTTTATGTTAAATTGGCATGTTAGTGTAGATTTGATTTCTATTGTTCTGTTCTGATTTTGAATGATTAAGATTTGTTTGATGCATC